>PNEQ01033380.1:68547-128619 GCA_003012365.1 Medauroidea extradentata
ATATATATATATATATATATATATATATATATATATATATATATATATATATATATATATATATATATATATTAGGATGTTTAAGAATTGCTTAAAACAATCAGTGAAAGTAATATATTTTTATAAAATGTTTTAATTTTAAGTCCGATGAAGCATACAATTGTATACATTTTATGAATCAGGCTAGTAGGCCCGAAACATTATCCTCGCCATCGGAATGACTTGAATAAGAATTTTTAAAAATAAAACGTATATACCAGGAGACAAAAAATTTTTGTAAATGAACAGTGAGTCGGGATCCAAAGATACTGTGCTTCATTATTCTGCTGTGATTTAATGAAGTAGTTAAGCAATTTTTTCTTAATATTACTTCGTAAAGTTAATAGCCTACGAAGCAAGAATTTATCTTAACATTATATTAATGCTAACAATTATTATGAATTTAATTTTAAAAATGTTTTTATTAATAAGCTACAATTCATGTTATATCACAAAATCATACAACATCCAAAAAATCGAAAATATATTTATGTCATTGGAACTGAAGCAACAGTATTATGTGGCGGAACCAATATGATCATGTGCAGCGAATAGTGTAAACAATTACTGTACACAAATGGAGAAAAGCGAACAACATTCAAGGGGTTGTAAGCATATATTAGAAAATAATTTAATAAGTAGTTCCAAAATTCTGTTAACCATTATGAAATGGCAGATAAGTAGAGACATGCAAAATTCGCGTTATCATTTGGTAGCAGACTAAACTTCACTTTCCTATACATAACATAGCATAATCTGCGATTCAATTGGCCACGAACTTTTATGTGTTGTCATTTACGTGTGTTACGTCTTTACAGAGATTGGCCTCTCTACCGTGTAAGTATTCTCCGCGGCAAGTCACGACAATATCGGCCAGCGGGAGACGTCGAACAAGCCTATAGTCACTTGGAGCCTAGTCAGCTGTCAGAAAATAACGCGAATTTTGCATGTCTCTACAGATAAGGTATTAGTTTAGCCTATATTTATTAAATACAAAAAAAATCTAATAAAAACATATTCACGTTCATAAATGAATGTCGGGAACATAATTTTCCACGAGATTATTTACTCTTGGTGTAGATTGGAAATAAAGGCAAGAATTATAAAATTGCAGGCATTATTTTAATAGACATTAAATTATGGAATATATTAATATAACACGCATTTATTGGAGAATGTATAACTCATTTAGCCAAATAAAAAGATATTTCTTTGGTGTAATTACTGAGACAGGTGTAAGAAACTGATAGAACATAAATTTGCTGTAAAAATGTGGCTGTGTATATAGTTTGTAAATAAAAGAGCAAGCTGGAAATTTAAAAGTAATTTTACGTTTAATGTGAAATATGATTAGATTTGGAGAAGAAATATCGTTTTTTAGTTCCTAGTAGTACTGAAGAAGGAAAAAAACGCCGGCTAAAATAGTGAATTTTACGGCAACTAAGAGTTCTTCTGTAGAACGGCGATAAACTACCCAAATTTTTTTTGTTCCGTTGAGAAGTTGTCGGTGTTCGTGATCAATCTAAATGTTTCTATAGTTTAGTTAGATTTTAATTTCAATTTTTTTTGTATTTTTTAATTTTTCAGTATTGCTCTTGTGGAGTTTCGAATTTCAATCTATTATTGGTAGCACTGGCTCGTTCCTAATGCCACAATTAAAATTGTGAAAGTATGAAGTAAAATTCAATCTCTGGCGTATCCCGCAAATAAGCCGGTTTACAAAACATTATCGCTTGACAAATAAAGTATTTACTGTTCGAGACTGTTGCCAAATCAAATACATTTTCATTACGTAAGTAATAATTCATTTTTTTGAAAAACTTAAACTGCAGAGTTAGATTAGAATTACCGTGTGAGACATGCAATTGAAAATCGGTGATAAAAATAACTAGAAGGAAATTATTCTGATCATCGATTTACGAAAAGTTATTTGAGAAATCATATAACTTTACTAATCTGTGCGTATTTTATGTAGTGAAGAAATAACGGATGTTTCCCTGCTTTATAAACTGAAAAACTTAAGATGCGTGTGACAACATAAGTTCATTCCCATTCACCGTTCAAGACCACTCATACATTTCTAGCCAAAATTGAATGAAGACGATATTATTGCCACAAACGCTCCGTAGTGGAGATTTTGCCTCGCAAGGGTTCTATTGTAAGAAACACGCACTTGATATTGAAAAGGAAAATGTTTCTGCTGATAACAATTGACAGAAGAAACACAATATGTTCACTCAACATGTATAAAATATATAATACTTGAACAGATACCAAAAGAATCTGCTATAAGTACAAGCAATGATGTCTGTTTTATAGATTATATCTCACAATGGTTTGAGACAACACTGTGTAAATTTCAAAATTATAACTAAATTACATGAATTAATTTTGTAACAAAAATTCAGTTAAACCCAAAACAGATAACAAAACCATAGTTGGTTTTGGACATCGAGACTCTGAATTAAAAAATTCCTTCAAACACAAAAATTGTTTGTTCCCTACACTATTATCAGAAAATGGTGGTTATTGGATAACAAAGAAGTCTGATTTCCTGAAATGCTTCAGCGATCTGGCAGAAAATGGCAAGCCTAAAGCAGCAGTGCTATACTTGATAAATTAGTTCATACGCTACCTTCTGAAGAT
Organism: Medauroidea extradentata; assembly: GCA_003012365.1. NCBI lineage: Eukaryota > Metazoa > Arthropoda > Insecta > Phasmatodea > Phasmatidae > Medauroidea > Medauroidea extradentata. Next base: position 71,233 of record PNEQ01033380.1, read on the forward strand.
GTTAATACATTTTAGGGCTATCAGAGGGAAGTTTTTAAGTGATGTTCTTCACCGATGTCTGGGGTGATTATCGTGTGTAGACAGTTTAGAAACAGAAGTTGAACAGTCAAAGGGTTCAGGCGCTAGACAGCGTGACCACAAAGTTCAGTTATTTGATCTACTGGCAAAAAGTATTTATTTTCTTGATTAGCTAAAGATGTCGTAACTACGAAAGGATCAGACGTGGGATGCAATACACAGAGTTATGCGTAACTGCAACTATACAGTCAAGAGGAAGAGGATACATACTGTCTCATGTGAAAGATGCAAGTCAATATAAACACAAGTTAATTATAATTCGTACTGTGGACATCGGTATTGGAGTTTTCACAGTGCCATTTTTTTTTAAATTTTTCTGTGTAGAATTATTACGGGTTTCATTTGGTGCAGGTAAGCATTTCCACTACATTCCTGTTCAAGAACTTTTCATTAATTTTGGTTCAGATAAAGCAACGCCTCGGCCATGTTCCATGATTTTGTGGAAGTAATGTCATATTTATGGGTTATGGGAAATTTTTGCAAGGAAAGTACTTTAAAGTTTTGTTGAAAGTGCCTGAAAGTTAGAGTTATTGTCCATAGAGGCAATAAATATTAAACATTTTTGACAGGTTCGAAAATGTCTATTGTACTAATTCGTGACAAATCCTCATCAAGTTCTGATGTGAATATGTGAAGGAAGGCACCCTGTTTCCGTAAAAGGTATGTTAGATAGACCACCGAAAAAAAAAAAGCAGCTGTGTTTAAAAAGGTGTTGCAGTGTGTTTATAGGACTGTATGTTATTGTGACATTGCTATATAACACACCCTAATCTCCTTGATCCACGGGCTTGGGGTTGTAACTAAAATGTTGATTTGGAAACCTACATGGAAATATCTTCCAGAGTCGTTAGCAGCATGCAAAGAGCTAGTTAGGTATTCCTGCAAGAAGCTAACGCAAGCTGTTGCAAGTTTAAAAATAAATATTGCTTAGCTCTTCAATGCTTTGCAAATGCAATCGTGAAGATAATGTTGATGTAAACTCGGACAACATAGTATTTTAATCATTTATGTTGCACCACTTAATGATAGTGTGGATTTTATTTGCCACGTAACTTTATCACACAAATATGTAAACAGCCATTTGACCTATAAACTTTAACGAAAATAATGGTTGGCAAATTTTTACATAATTAACTGTTGCTTAGTTAATATATAATGTATTACTGAAACACAAGCCGCTGAAAGAACGATTTGCAAGAGCAATAAATGTAAAGTTGGTTAGAAAGACTACTTAAAAATACAAGCAGACGTAAATCTAAATCGAAATGTACAACATATTATAGATTTCTAAATAAAATTTAATCTGTGTTACGTTTTATAGCTTTCATTAAAATCATTTTTTTTTTTCAAATACAAAAAAAAATAACCAACTTAATAGTTTGTAATATTTTATTGCATTCATCTTTAGATGAGTTAGTTTAACATCGTTGTCTATAATCGTTGGGCCCTACCTTAACAATTATTCACTCATATGCACTCTGAATCTGGAAACTATGAATACTTTTCCACTGATTTTATCCTGACACAAATGGTTGAAACTGGTCTATCGGAAATAAGTGAAAAACTACAGATCGCAACTGTGAGACCCACTTACTGAATGTGAGATTTTCACTAATTGAAACAGCAACAAAATTTACTTTTGCGTAGATTTAAAAAAAAAAATCGTACTTTTACATAAAATATAAAACTTCTTTCTTCTAAGTAATAGCTCGAGGAAAGCGTGCACCAACGTTAAATTATTAAAGAATACTATTATGATTCAAAACCACGACTTTAAGGCATTTCACGCAAGCACTCTAACCACTTGCCAAACGTTAACGTCTGAGTAAATAACTACCGTAAAATATTCTTGTTATTATTGTTAACCAGTGATGTAGGTTACTTTTGTAAATTGCTATCTCAATAATAAACTAACCGTTTGTATTAGAGCGTGGGTAATTCAAAGCGCAGCTTCATAATGAGCAACAAAGCGAAACCGAACATTACATAACTGACCCATGTAGCATATCAATGAAATACAGCCGACATGCAGTGCTGGAGAACAGTTGGCCAACTGATGGAATGCACGTGGTACCTTTGCTGGGCGTGAAGATGAGCCAGTGCGCCCAACAATGGCTCACCAGTGGTAAAACATGAATGGCATATGAATGAACCACGTGTCCGACCAGCAATGGTCCATCAATGAATCACTTTACAGCCATCAGTTGGCTTTAAAATGGCATGACATGCGTGTACCAGCAAATACCTATCAATGTATCACTTCACAGCCTTAGCTTGCATACAGGACGTGCCATAGATGTGCTATTGAAAACTAAAAGTTCATCATTGTAGTTTTATGTTATTACGTATTATCCCTAAATAGCGTTTATTCACAAACTTACAATCTAGTTACCGATTTGAATTTTTGTTCATCACTGCCGACATTCGAACCTATGATTTTAAGAAGCTAGATGCACGAGTCGTATGCGATTCGTTTATGGGGAATTGTTTGTGTACTTCAAATTAACACATATCATTGCAATTTAAAAAATTAATTACTTTTTGTACTGATACATTACATCGTATTTTTTTGTGTAGCATGTAAAATGTTGTAACATTGTAATGTGATTGCTCGTTTACATATGTGCACTAAAATAAAAATTTAAGCAACTCAGAAAAATTCAGTGAAGTCTCATAAACAAGTAAAATGTAAATAAAATTCAAGCTTGCATCAGGCTTGCAGCAAGTCACAGGAGAATGTTTGCCAAGTGACTCAAATTCAAGGGATTACGAACTTATCTCAAGCTCGCTGTATTGCCATCAGTAAAACCACAGACGGCCTCCTGTGTTTTACTACATAGGAGCGGCAGTGAAAAATTCAGCGTGAGCAGTAAATATATATATTCTGCTTACATACGAAAATATTGGACCACCAATAGCCTACCATCATTGCTTTGTGCCGCACGTGAACCATCACCGATGGGGCAGCATACAGCCATAGTTAGGGACATGCAAAATTCGCATTATTTCTTGCCACCAGGCTAGGCTCCAAATGATCATGTACTCGTCCAACTTCCAATGCCGTGGTCTGTCGGGTAAAATGCATCTGTCCAATAATTAAAAGTTTCAGGTTTGCGTTACCAACTCCAGTAAAAAGGTCATACACGTAGCTGACATCACGAGGCTACGGCCAGTGTCATCTCATACTGTAACCTGTATATGTAGGACTGTTAAGTCTAGTCTGTTACCTAATAATAACACGAATCCTAACCGTAGTTCTACAATCAAGGAAACTGTCACAAAACGGCATGCCGAATGTTTCATTTCCGTAAGTAACCCAAAGCTAGGTCAGCTCAGTAGAGTCACTATTTATCATAGCCAGCAGCTACACAGCAGTGTTAGCAGTAAACAAGCTAATGACCGATTGTACATTGCTATGAAGGTAAGAAAATCCATGCATGGCCCATAGGTCTCGTTCCATATATCAAACAAGTGGCATACCATCACTGATTAAAAATGGTTTACTTGTGCATGTTCACTGCTGAATAACTGCTGAAAAGTCTGTTCTGAACCGTCAACAGCACACCCACAGCCAGCCAAACGTGTCATGTCCATCAGTGTTCCGTAAAACTCTCACGGCTGGCATAAGTCATAACAGGGCCATACGAGCAAAGCCGTAAGTTTTCTGGGCCAGTAATAAACCAACAGTGCCGTCAGTCAAACCACAATTGGCCGACTGTGCCTTGCTACATGGGGAACTATCCACAATAATCACGGTCTATGAAGATAGAGGTCTTGACACTGAGGATTCTAAAATTTTGTTGGGCACGAAATGATAGTTTTTGTTCAAATGGGTTAACTAAAACAAAAATACATAATATATTTTTTCAGACTATTTTCATAAACAGTTCCACACATGCTAATGCATTTATGGACACGGAACATGTATGTACTATACCAGCTTACCTTATTAACCTTATTTTACATAAGTAATTGCAAAAAAAATGGTAAAACGCGAGATGTAAGCAAGACAAATCTTCCACCAAATTACTACTAGCGCTCGGCGACATGAAGGGGTCTTTTTCTCATGCTGGAGAGCATAGGCAGTGTCAAGACCTCTTCCTCTTAGACCGTGACAATAACTGAACAACAAGAATACTTACTACTACGCAGGCACACTGTAAATGTTACTGCACATTTAAGTGTGACTTATTAAAGCACATAATTCAATTTAAAATAGCGAGCAAACAATAATTAGCAGCATGCTTTGGAAATGGTGCTACAGTATTCATTACGTGTGGACTAAGATAACTTGAAATTGTTAATACGACATTTTATTATCTGATCAAAACTGAAGTTTTCACATTACAGATTCATTAGCAGGATTCTTACTGATTAAATAGTGAAATATACCTACCAATTCAATCTGTTATTCAATGTGTTGTTTTCTCCCTTTTTTTTTTAAGGCAACATTGTGAAAACAACACATTTGCCAGTGAAAAACTTTGCAACTTATTGAAACTGTGAACATTTCACTGATTATAGTATATAATGTACGGTACACTGATAAACCTATGGAAGTTTCGTGTTATTCTCAATAAATACACAATTACTATGGGAAACGAACTTTATCAGCCGTATACTGAACTATAGCATTGGTACTCCTCTTATAAATGTTGTTCCACATAGGCCTACGTTGCTGTGTCTATCCCAGCAGATTGCGAGGACTCTGTTTAGTTACTATGACGGCAGAACACATTCACAATAAAAAAAACTTCGATGACTAAAAAATTGTAGTATAAAATAAATGATAGAAAATTCACACAAAAAATTGATAAACTTTTTTGGGTTAAACATAAAAGAGCAGTAATTGTTTATATTAAAAAAATTAATTTGGAAAGTCATATAACACTGACGGTATACCTGAAGTCGAAAGAGGTTTTTACGCTTACACAAGAATCTAAAACATATAATAAGAATGGCTAGCCTTCAGCTAATGACTATTTCCGAAATATCTAGTTCGCTATTTATAATTTTTAATATAGCACCAAACATTTTAAAAAATACGAGAAAAATAAAACAGCATTAATATAAATAAATTCAATTTTACAAGCATACTGTAAAGAGAATAGTCGATTTCAGAAACGCGGAAGTTATTAACCCTAAACGTTGTGTTCTCATACAGGTATGTGTTTCATTTCATTATTGTATTATGCGGTACATAATGTTTCGTAAAATGTCTAATGTATTTTTAAAAAATGCAAAGTTGTAAATTAAATAAGTAATTTCACTGCTAAAACGTTTTCATGTACAAAATTTGTTTCTCCTAACTGAAATGAACACGTAAGCCAAACTTCTAAAATAGTAGTTTTGCCAGAAATATAAAATACTTAAATGTTTGTGCTAGATAACTTTACCAGCAAAATTGGTTTGTCCTGAGCTAGTTGTTTATAATTATCTTTCACGAAGTTATTTAATATGTTTACTATCCCGTATTTGTTTTGAATATTACTAGACTAAAGCATTAAATATGTTTAAAGAAATTTTTATAGTATTGATGTGTTTAAATCTCTGTTGTTTAGTAAATGTTCTAATTCAAATCCCTTTTCATCGTTGCATATGAGGAAACTTGCTTGTTTTGTGATGTAAATGCAGATTGAATATTTCTCAATAAGAAATTACTTTTGATTCCCTAAAGCCGTCTCCAGAGCTAGTCAATGTTTGTTTGGGTTGACATATGACATTTTCACGTTTTATAAATTTTCTGTTACGTTTAATTACAATTTTTTGCCTTTGAAATAGAAGTAAATAAGCACTCCTGCTGTCAATATTAAATTTATAAATGGCATGTACTCATTCAAATAATACATTTTCTGGTTTTTTCTTTCCTTTTTTCGTTTATAATGAAAATAAAATTTGTGTGCCCATCCGAACACATAACATTCCATAAGCAAATAACGATATGCTGCGCATACATTTATTACCAGGTTAATTGTATTTTTATTGACATATTGCTTTTGAAATTCGATATAGTCTGAATTGCATCAACTGCGTGAAGCATTTAATTAGTTTTTCGGTTTCAGTTCTATTCGTTCTCCCTGTCAACCTCCTCCCCTTTCCCTTACGCTTCACTCCCCCGAAATATACGTGGAGGGGTGCGGTAGAAAACATAATATTTAATTTACGACCTCGACGCATAAGTAATGTTATGTCTAGTTAACAAGCACGGTAGTTCACACTCGTATAAAAAATTAACCGTACAAGTCATATGGCTATCTCTCATATCTGTTTTTTTAAGTTTTTTTAAGGAGTAGCGTATAGCTTTATTTATATTTTATTATTCTGCGATATAGTGGATATTATTCAATCTATAAGACTCGTGTGTTTCAATTCAATGTGTGTGACAAAAATATTAATATTTTAAAATCACTTGGAAAAAATAAATTTAAATGTCCATTGTACTTCATAAATAACACTGAACTTACTTATCAAATAACTTTTGAATAAAGGACGCATACAAGAGATTTTTTAAGAAATAAAAAAACCCTCGGGAGGTACTAAGATTTGACCCACTCTCCCCACGCTGTGCTTTCACGCATTTCACCCCTAGACCACTGTGACTTACACATTTCTTACACTTAATTTATTTGTATACATTCAATGTAAAGTTCAGTAATAATTCTACAGTTTAAAGCACGCAATTAAGATAAATATTCACTTTATTAAAAAAAATACTTTTCAGAGGTTGTGATCTTTGCATAAGTAATTACCAGCGAACTTACTGTTTTTGTGGGCTACACATATTTTTCTAAGTTTTTTTTTGCAAACAAAATCCTTATAAACTAATAATTTTACAAGGAATATTTCCAACATTTTAAAAAGTTTGTACAACTACAAATAAGTGCCTTGTCATATTAAAAAAAAATTTACAGTGCAGGAACTGTCGATGTAGGTACAAGGAATTCCTTTGTAGTATTACAAAGTTTACCTTTGTAACTTCATAAACTAATAACTTTACAAAGAATATCTTTGTACTTTCACAAGGAATTGTAAAAATACAAAAAATATCCATGTAAATTTTACAAAATAATTTTAGAGTGTAATAGGCTACGGCATGGAACAAAACCTCAGTTAAAAGTGTTTGCAAAGTTGTATCTATAAGCCTAGCAATCGATTGTAGGAACTATAGATATGTTAGGGAGTTATCTACATGATTCGCAATATTTTTATAATTATATTAATAATATGGGTAATTTAAAATCTCTACGCATAAAAGAGTTCACTGGCTCACTGACTGATTGACACATCAAACTGAAACCCAAACAGCTGGACCTAGAAAAGTGAAATTTTTTCTGTGGATTCCCTTTATTCGCAGAAAAGCACTAAGAAGGGGCTTTTCGAAATTCAACCCCTAAATCGGTGAAAAGGGGTTGAATTTGTTTTCTAATATTCGTCTACATAGTTCGAATCCGATGGTCTATTGTCGTGACTTTTACTTGAATGAGTGAATCATAAAAATTCTTAGTAGCTAATTTAGGGGTTTTTCGAAATTCAACCATTAAGGGAGTGAAAAGACTTGGCATGTGTTTTAGGATAATTATCGATATCTGTCGAACGCTTCAAGATACAGAATAGCTTATTTCTTCAAAATAATTCTTATGTAAATACCCCAAAAAAAATATTCAGAATTTTTCGAAATTCTAATTGCAAAGAGTAAAAAGGGGTAAAAAGTGTTTTTATTAACAGTCTGTGCAGCTCGAATCCAATGGGCTATCGTTGTGATTTTTACTTTAATTGTATACGTATACAAACGTATAAGAGAGGACTTCAAGTCGTTTTGAAATTGTTTAATCAAAGGGGTGAAAATACCTTAAAATGTGTTATCGATAGCTACCGAACCGTTTGAGATATCGAACTGCTATTTGCTTTAGAATGTTGTTTACGTAAAGACCTGAAATATTATTTCAAATTATTCCAAATTCGACTCCAAAGATGTAAAAAAAGGTAAAATGTGTTTTATATTTGTGATATATGTATATATATAGCCCACTGAATTGTTTGGATTTGACGTGATTTTTGCTTAAGATTAATGCCAATTTAAATACCTGAAATGTGGTTCACTGATTTTTCTCAATATCGAACATGGGGATGAAAATTTATGAAACGGGATAAAATGTGTTTTCAAATTATTTTCTATGATTCTCGAACCCGACGGGCTATCCCCACAGTTTTCACTTAAATGAAACGCCCATACAGTAGCCTTAACTGTATATAATGCTTTCTTTCTTTCCGAACTTAAAAGAATCCTAAGAGGGTGAAAATACATGGAATGTGTGTATGTGTTTTAGATAAATCCACGAGTGCTATCTAACTCGTCGAGGTATAGAGTTGCTTTTCGTTTTATGATGATGAATACGTAAATGCCCGTAAACAGATTTAAGAAATTTTCAAAATCCGATCTCTTATAGGTAGAACCAGTGATTTTTGGTGAAAAGAATTCTGCAACAACTTGTTTCAATGCCTTACGTGCACACCTGCAACTCTGGTTCGTGTTTATTGGCGAAGTATAATAGGGCAGAGGCGTGGCTCATTTGACTGCACCAACCAGAACAATGTTATTGCTACACCACAAGTCTGTGATATGAGGGTAGGACCACGAGACGCCGAAAGTTAAAAACTTCCAATCACTGACCGTGAAGCAGAGAAACAGGTGTTCACATAAGACATTGAAACAAGTTGTTGCAGAATTCTTTTCACCAAAAATCACTGGCTCTACTTATAGGTAGAGACGATGGTATATCGCGGGAATACTTGACTGTTTGCTGGTTTCCAACATACGTTCAGCGTACCAAAAAATTACTGGCTTTCGCTTGTACGTGGAGCTGTTGTCCTATTTGACTGAGCCAATAAGAATCCAACTATTTTAATATTTGATGCCTGTTGTTGGTCTGCAGACAGCTACGTTGTGTCAGAGGTGCATCACCCAACAATGTGTGTTGAAATTACCTACAGCGTTTTCAAGGGTTTGTTGGTACGAAACATTTTCGCGATAAATCATCGTCGCTACTTATAGGGCTATGAAGGAATGAAAAAAGTTTTGAAATTAATCGTCGAGTACGATTTGACTCAATGGGTTATCGTAGTGATTTTCACCTCAATTGGATACTTAGCATACATAAGTGTTTAACATGTGATGGTGAGATTTTAAGAAATCTGATCACTGATGAGGTAAAAATACGTAAAATTTGTTTTCATTTTTCCCTTTTATGCCTTACTAACCAGTTAAGATACTGAGATTTTTGTTTGCTTCAGAATGATGCTTACGTAAATATAAAATAATTATCACAGTTTTTATTCTGAGAAAATAACTGTGCAATACTTATGGGGGAGGGGTAAAATAGAAACAGTAAAACTTTCCAAGTAAACGATCCAAAAAAGCAAGTACTAATTAAAGAGAAGTAATTTATAGGGAAGTTATCATTCTGCAATTATATAGTTACATACGGCCATACAACCTTATGTGCCCAGTGACGGAATATTTTATTTATTTTTAATGGACTTTCTACGGCGTGTATTGACAGCACAGTCATCAGTGGTCGTGATCGAGATAAATGAGTCAACATACCACGTATACTACTTATCTTAACCGAATACCCTTTCATATTCGTCAATTTTGCTATGACTGTAAATAAGGGTGTGCCATTTTTATGTTAGCGCCATTTTCCCTCCCTTTCTATTTAGCCAAAATCCCAGATATACAGCCTTCTGTATTACAGTTTGGAACATTAATGGCATCAATTTATAAACAAATATTATTTTAATAATTTTAACCTTTGTGTCATTGTCAAACTTTAATAGTTTATTTAATCAAGTAACCAGCACAACTCATTTTAATTATTAACGTTGTTTATGTTTGTGAAGTTTGAAATGTTAGAGTGAAATTGTATTTGTGAACTTTGAAATCTCTAAGAGGTAAACAAAATGTCCGCTTGTACTCTGAGCAGTATTAAAATATTGATGTACTGTTCTTACCAAATATTTCAAGTTAGTAAATTATATTTGGTTATAAATATTTGATTTAATATTTGTGAATCTATAAAACTCTCTTGATACTTGTTAAATGAATGTTTTATTTGGTTGGAACAAAACTGTAAGGGCAGATTGGTGCACGAACGAGTAACATATTATCGATCTATCGAAATCACCAAGCATTACTCTAGGTGAGACGCTTTTATCTTCTATGAGTATTTCGGTCCTCTTCCTTCTTATACCTTCATAATGGCGTGATAACTTGAGTTATTTTTATGCTCTGATCTTTATTCTCGTTATGAGGTGAGACGTCATTTGTATCTTACCGCGTTGGTTAAGTTCTAAGTTCTTTACCATTTTTCATAGAGTGTGAGTATATGTGTAATTTGGTTATTTTGGCTCACACTTTGTGGTTCTGTGTGTTTAATTACTATAGCGGTTCCGGTGCGTGGGTAATCGTGTTTTCATTCATGGCTGTGGAGAGGCCTGTGCGCCTATAGCCCCGGCATGTGACATCCTACGCCTGCATCTAACAAGTGGGATGAATGATGAGTAGGCTAAATACTCTAAATTTTGCTTTAAGGACCTGCTCTCTAGTTTCTACTTTCTTAGCGATATTAATTTTTTGCGCCAAAACGAAGACATATATCAAAAATCTGTCTGGCAGTTTCTATGTTGGCTGATTTTTTTCACGGCAGTGAATTCTATGGTGTTAAGTAATAATGTAATTAACGAAATTCGGATTAATTTACTCTTTAGACGAAACCGTATAGTTTCTTGTTTTGACTTTTACTTGGCAGCAATTTAAACTAACCTACTTGCCAGACTTTTATAGCTGTTCTCGTTTAAGTGTAAAACAATTATTACCGCAAAAACCGTTTAAACTAAAGAGAATGGCGTTGGTGTATTTTGGAAACAAATTGATCAACTTAATATAATCTTGAACTAAAAAAAGGAAGGAAATAACAAAATTTTGTCTTGCTGTTTGTTTAAAAAAAGTTATTTTGTGAACGAAAGATATTATGTAATTTAAAAGTAAATATTTAATAGTAGGTAAAGTATATAGCTTCGGGGCCCAAAGTTTTGTTTAACTTAAAGAGTAAATTAGAAATATAATAAGTCATTGTTTGATTAGTGACACTGATCATATTACGATATAAAAAAAGAATTTAATGTAATTTGTTGCTTCAAGGTTAAAACACACAAGTTCTTCAGGTACATATTCTTGCTATAAAATTTTTAATACTAAATGAATCGCAAGTAAATTACTGTACCGACCTTCGTGTTTAATTTTAAGGCTTTCTCTGGTCACAATACATTTCATTAGTTGTATTTATATGTTATAGTAAACTGTATCTGGGCCAGACCTACCCCAGTCTTTAGAAGGCGTTGGTCATTTTGGGCGCCTGCCTTTGAGATGACGCGAGGGTTCTGGGGGTGTGGATGATAAAACGTGGCTCAATGCCCAGGGCAGTAATAGCAGGGATATATCTAATATTGACCCGTCAGACCTAACGTTGAACTAAACAATGAAGGCGGCACAAAAGAACTTGTGCCATTTCGAGATCTGACTGTACCTCTTGACTTTTAGGCAGACTTTCAGTCTCCTGTGTTCTTCTGTGTCGCATGCGTGGTTTCGTTCAGACTTACGTCTGTGAAGTTCTCATTGTTGTCACCTACTCTTGTGTGTTGTTTGGTCTCCGTCCCAGTAATTGTCTTATTAATTGTGTTGTCCTGAGTTTTTTTAGTCACCGTAGTTATTTACTTTTTTTATTACCTACAAGTAAAGAATATACTAGAACCGGCAGCAGAGAGTAACTGTTAGTTTATACAGAATAAGTCATGAAGGATTAGTTAGCAGAACTCTTTATTCAATACTTATCTACCTTCCCTCGAGGGAAAACTAGGAGACTTTGAGTGGAAAGAGAGGTTAAGGAGGATAGATAGGGAAAGGGACTCGCCCAACATCGAAGGCACAACCGGGCGACGTCTAACTTCTCAACAACAGCGCCGTCTTGTATCCACACGAAGAACCTATCCACATTCAACCCTAACATATGTACTGGCTCTACACAAACTATTGTTTGGAAATGTTTTTCACGCGTTATGATTTATGAATTATTTAAATTTATTTTTCTTTCTAATTTCAGTTCTGTTATTTCCAACCTTGCCTTTCGCCTCGCCATTAAAGATAACGCGCGTAGGCCTTCGTCTTGTAGCTATCAGACCACGCATCATCCAGGGCAATGTACCTCGCGAGTTACACATAGCACAGCTTATTTCATCAATAATAAACCTTGTTTAAAATTTTTTCCATACGTTCCTACTCTTTGACTTACCCTCTTTAACCATCTTGGGTCGAAATCCGTCTACTATCGTCCCTCGCGGAGATGAATACATCGTGTGTTTCGAAATGGGAAATGTGTTACGAGTGGAGCTGGGTGTAGTAACCTTGAGCATCGTGGTAGTAGCATTCGTTGTCAAAAAAATATAATAAAAGGACTGTTGTGCACTCTGCCAATTGTAACCTACAAAATAGCGTACCGATATCAGTCATCCAAAGCCGGACTCCCACCCACGGAACTCCGTTACCACCAATCAGTATTGAGTAGTTAAATGACGCGCGGGGGAAGGACAAGAAGTGTGGACAGGGCTCCGCACTAGCAGGAAGGGACCGCCGGCGAGCGAACAGCAACCAACCAACTCTCTCTGGGCCCCGAGCGGTCGTGGCTTCGAAGCTGGGCGAGTCCCTTTTCACAGTTATCCTTCTAAACCTCTCTTTCTGCTCAACTTTTCCTCCTCGTAGTTTTCCCCCTGAAGCCGGGTATATAAGCTGACACTGAATAAATAGCTGTGCTAACGAAAGTCCTTTTCTCTTATTTAGAACAATTTTAAGTTACGCCTTCCTGCTAGTTTTAGTAGTGTTGCGAATTCAATGTCCTGGGTGCAACCAAGCTCGATCGGGATGGAAGACTTGATAAATAAAAAAATTAAATAAATAATAAAATTTCTTAATTTTTGCGCAGCTTATATAATATGTTGTACAATAATTATATAACATCTAGATGCCATTCTCACTGTATATCGATACACTATTTACAAATATTATTTACCGTTAATATTCCTAACAAAATCCTTACTTTAAGTATAGTGTTAATTAACGTGTCTCTCGTACAAAACAGTCCTCTGATTACATAAGTCTCTTTCCAGAAAATTCTCTCTATTTACAGTGATAGTCTAACTTGCTCGTCCGTCTATCACACGCAAATGCACCGTGCAAACATGTCCTGACTATTTCGTAGCCATTCACAATTGCCACACAGTCACCTCTCGATATACTGATCCCGCATCGCTACTCGCCGTCGCCGCTGTCGTCTTCTACAATTTCGCATTTGCTGCTGAGTCAGCCACTTACACGCAGAGGCTAAACGCCACAATAACACACTCATCGGTCGCTATGAGCCAGTACTTACAGACGACCGCGACAACTCCCAGAACATTCTCACAGCTCGGGTACAGGGTGATGCTTACAATTGCCCGAAGTTTCCAGGTGTTTTGATTATGGCCTAGGCGCTAGCTCTTCAAGGACAGCTTGCCCGGTGCACTCCCCCCAGACAGCTTGTGACGTCAGCAATAAGCGAAGCACTGCCTCAGTCCCGTGTCGTTGTGAGTGGTTGGTTGTGAAACAGAGGCGGTGGCGTAACTCGCAGCGCTGTCTCATTACAGTATATTCCCTCCGCAAAGGTCAAAGTAGATTTTTAACAAGTTGTAATATATCCTACTCGTCTCACATTTGGAAGAACTCGGATCTGATTCCTTGCCCGACCATTCTGATATCGGTATCATAAGCTACTCCAGACGAATTATGGGATGGTTCCTTTACAGGTCGTAGCCGATTCTCCATCCCCTCGTATACATCTAGGGCCTACCAAGGCCATGTGGCCGCTGCCAACCTACCTTGAAGGGAACAGAGTTTTAAAGGGGATTCAATTTCCATGACGAAAGTCAAGACAAAGCCTTCATTAACGACATAGCTCAATTTAACCATGTGATTACTAACATTAGTGTAATGGACATTTTATTATTAGTTGCTCTTCTATGTTGTCTTCAGCTTAAATTTGTATTATGAAACTGAACTTAATTGCATTACCTAAAGCAGTTTAGTTATGACAGCTTACTTGAAATAACAGGCACGCAAAGTCCCCTAAATACTAAACAAAATGTCAATTTTTCACGTTTAATACTATGACCGACGTATCTAAAAATTAATGCGAATTTTTAAACACAAGTCAGAATCACAAACTACTCATTTTTTAAATGTATAATTTTGTGTCTTCTCAGTACACATTCAAAAGTTGACCTTGCACGATTTAATGGCTTCTTTTTTTTTTTACGACTTCCTATGTCTTCTTCGCTTTTGTCTTAGTTTCCCTTTCTCTGCATCGGGTCTGTACAAACGTCTGTAGTATATTGGCTAGGGATAAGATCTGCTTAATCTGGAAGAAAATATTAGGTCTAAAATACCTCCGTGGCACAATTCAATACGAACATTTTTTTATAATCAAATATTCATTAGGGCATGATGTACCGTTATCAACAAAATTGATACCTAGTGGAGCGCGCATTTTTTATATTGATTTATAAAATGAAACCTGTAATCCAAATAACTTAGTAATATAAATTTCGGTAATTTATTTTTTAAATGGTATTTTACATGTAATGTATCTTTAAATAATTATTCATTTTAATTTACTTTGAAAGTAGTACAAAAATAAAGTAACTTCCTCACTTTAATTCGGTTTACGCAAGGCACTGGGAGAAAACATTAAATTGATAGACTTGAACTAGTCATATTTTATGAAATTGGGTTTCTTTTACATTTTGGTTACGAAGCTATCTTTAAAGTGCTTATTTGAATTCGGCACAGGATTATTTGTATTTCTTTAAATTAATGCGTGAAAGTAAGTTTAAATGTCAGTGGATTTATGTACTACATTAATGCAGTTCATAAGCGTTAAAATTTTTAATTTCAATTATATCCCTTGCTTATTAATTTAACTTGTTTTTGTTTAGGTAGGTTCAAAAATGAAGAAAATTTTTCCACGATCAATTATTTTAATTATGCGTAAAATTGGACCATCTGAATAGTATAGGGCCTACACTTGTTTTAGTGGCAATTTTATAATAATCTTTTTGGTCGCAAGAGTAAGTAATAGTATTTTTTGTTCATTATCTCAGAAAATAAGATGTTTAAATTACTTTTATAAAATTAAATAATAAAATAGCATGTTACTCCTAACTCAATAGCATTACATACATTAAAAAAAATATATATTATTTTGTCAAAGTCTGTAATTATAAGGCATATACTTAAGCTAATGCATAATAGCCTAATCATCGATGTTACTGCCTACACTGATAAATAAAAACTTGGGAAAAAATGGCCACGACAGTTATTGAACAGACGTTAATGGTGTCCTTTAATAAAGGAATAATAGAATATCCTTTGATAGCCCAATATCAAAGTTATGTAAACTATATAATACTCTCAGAAAAAAATATTTTAACAGCTATTGTCAATTGAAAATAAAAAAAAATTAAAATGCTATTTTTAATTTTTTATTTCCAGTAATTTCATTATATCATTTTAATATATATATATTTTTAAATCCAGAGCAAGTATACTGCTTTTCTCTTTCTAGTTTCTGTATATCAGTTGATATTATATACGTGTAATTGGTTTTTTTAATGCTCTTGAATGCATGTTGTTGTTAACTTCCTCCTACTTAAGGTTATTTTCAATTATCTTGGGGATGATATTCTTTAATTTATTCACTGTGTGAATAACAAAATATATGTTTGTAACTCAAGCCTCTAGAAATTAAAAAATAAGTTAGTTATACAAGTACGACAGCAACAATAATATGCTATTATTTAATGTAGTCACACCCTTATGGTCTTGTCTACTACATAAACGACAGTAAAATAATGAGCTAAACTTACGTTGTTATTATAATTCTTAAAATAGTACGCATACAATTTATTCCAAAAAATTAATATATATATAAATATATATATATGTGTGTGTGTGTGTGTGTGTGTGTGTGTGTGATAAGGAAAAGGACGTTAAACGTGTTAATACACATGGCATACAAAAACACACAAACACAACCCACGTGGAAACTATAATAACGGTTTTAATAAGAAGAAATAATTAATTTGACTATTTAATACCATTGGCACTTTCTCATGGCTTAGTTACGTTTCAGAGCAAGTTTTCTAAAATTACTTATATCGGCCATTTTCTTCCATAGATGAAATATCTATCGAAGATATAAATTTAACTTATCAGATAGGTAAGTGAGCTTTACGTCTCGTCGACAGCGAGGTCAGTAGAGACGGGGATATACAACTTGGTACAATGACAGGAGCTGGGAGAGGAGTCGGCCATGGCCTTTGTTAAGGAACGATCCCAGTGTTCGCCTGGAGCGATTTCGGGGAACAATGGAGAACCGAAATCAGGATGGCCGGAGCCGGGGATCGAACCCGGGTCCTCCCTAATGCGAGTTCACCGTGTTACTGTTCCGCCACCTCTCTCGGTTTTAACTCATGAGACGAGGCAGTAAGTTGAAGGGAATTACGCGACCTAGCATTGACAGTAAGTCGAGAACGTACTTGATGGCTGCTGAAGTGAAGATACATTAGTCGATGGCGCTTCATTAACTACTCTGCTTATTAGGGTTATATTCGCTGTTTCTTGCATAACCTTATACCAGCTTATTAAGGCGAAGCATATTCATATTACCTCACGTTAAAATAGGCATAAATCGGATTAACGCAGTGTGATGAACGTGAAGTTTTTTCTTCAGATAGCATAGAGTTTATATCAAAATTCATGACAGTACTGCAGTCTAAATTAGGGTGTATAAGGCTACATTTGTTGATTCTGGCATAACTTTCTTTTGTCTCAAATGACATGCAGGGCACGGAATGCATTTTTATTACAAATATTAATGTAGGGTTTATTCATTTCATTTTAAACTAAACTAAATTTCTTAACTACCACATTCATATTGTTATATATTTCGGGAAGGAATTTTGATCTGACATCTACATTCGCCAATCTCGAAAAATACAAGGGAACAATTTTTGCAGTCGTTGGTGAATATAATTTTATTAGTATTTTAGTAATGTTTAAAAGTTCAAGAGTTATTCTTGGCACTTGCATCTCCTCACTTTACAGTCGAAGTTACTCATGTCATAACAACTTTTTATGGGACTGTTTTGTGGGAACTTAATATTTACTTAAAGTTATGTAACTCAAAATGTATAGAAATTCAATGACATGCATACATGTTTAATTTGTGAGAGGTTGCATAAGTTTCGTAATACGTGTAATTTATAAATGTATCATTGTATAAGTACTATGAACATGTATGTAACGTACAATGCGCAATAGCTAGAGATGGTGAAATATCGCGAATTCAAACAACTGCAGGTTAGAATCAAATATCCTATGCATACTCAAGCCTTGTCTATTCGTTCATTGTCTGTTGTTCCACCGAGTAGCAGCTAAGTTGACAAATGGTTGGGGCTTGAGTGTGCATAGGATATTTGATTCTAACATGCAGGTAATTGAATTCGCGAAATTTCACCATCGCTAGCAATAGCCATTTAAAGAAGAAAAAATTAACCAATTCTTTTAGATGGTACATTCAATTATTAGGGCCCGGTAGTTTTCGCGAAAAGATTTTTGCACCACTTTGTTTCAGTGCCTTACGTGCGCACCTGCATCTCTGCTTTGTGGTAAGTGATTGGATGCCGTAACACCCAGAGTGTGAAGGTTAAACCCGCAAATCACAGACGTGATGTGTGGCAGTTATCCGTGTACTGATTGGCACAGTCAAATGAATAATGACTCTGCACAAAAACACTCTGTTAATAATCATGTAGTTGAGCTGCAGATGTTCACGTAAGACACTGAAACAAAGTGGGGCAAAAATCTTTTCACGAAAACTACTGGGCTCTATCAATTATAAACACTATACGAGCATTAAATGGCCTCACAAATATTTGCACAACTAGTTTTCGTAAAACATAAAATGTAAATAATCACGATAGGGCATACGTACGTTATTACAGTAAAAGTAGTTTTTTTTTTGTTATAACACATTGTCTGTTTACTACTGTATACATCAATTCGACTTAATCGAACACACAGCAAAGCTTTGCTGTTTAATAAAAACACACGATTTTCTACTTTAAATATTTGTTGTGCTAGTTGATGTGAAATATAGAGTAATCGGTTTGATGGCCACCAAATTGCATGTGTCATAATGCAATAAGACCTACCGCGTTTTTTTCGCGATTCCTTACCGAAAGTGCTAATTGTCCTATATTACAAAACGTTTATATCAAAATACGTAAATTACAGACAAAAGTGTCATTTTATAAATTAATTTTCAACGTTTTTACACAATACATGCAACAAATTCAAGATTACATAGGTAGACCATTGTAATATTTTAAAAGACTGTATTTAGATGTTATCATACAACAGTGCATGTTAAAGAAAATATAACGAAATATGTGTCATTTAATCTGATTCCGTTTCAGCCACACTTAAGAAAAAATATTAAGAAAGGATGTGAAGAATTTTCAAATAATGTATGTCAGAGCTTGTGCAGAACAAGCTGTAATGAATATCAACTGCAGGGGCTACAACTGATGCTGGTGGCTGAGGGCCGTATCTATAAACGGCTTTCGAATGCCAACCAACTGCTATCCCCATAGAGAAAGCATTGGTGAGCAGTTGGTTGTCATTCGTAAGCCGTTTATAGATACGGCCCTGAGACAGTAACTTCTTCCCCTGTATGATCCTAGCAATTGTGATATAGAGAAAAAAGTTATTTTGCACCTAAATCACTACATATCTTTCCATTGTGTCCGAGGTTTTGTTTGGCCTAGTTCAAGATAATTGTTTAAACAAAGTGTATTTATGAAAATAGAGAATAAATTTATTTTTCAGTCGAAATTTACATTTGTTATCGCGTTAATCACTTGATATTCCACAAGTGAACTTTTATTACATGTATGTTCTTACTAATATTTTAATTTTTAACACAATGTTCAGACGATTATAGTACTTTTGTTTTATTACCCAGAAACTTTTGTTATTTGTTAACAATTTATTCAGTTTTATACGGGTATCAAAATGATGTTATCTAACACTTAGGCTACAAAATAAAATAACTGTGGCAGCAGTCTTAAGTTTTTGTATACAAACGACTTTATTACCGACCAAAATAACATAAACTATGCAGTAATTTGGTAAAAACTACTCACAAACATGTTTAAGGTTAAAGAAAAAAATAGTTTTCGAAAGTAGGTACTAAGTGTAAAAATATTTTCTGAGTTTGAAATTATGTTTTATGATAATACGCAACTATTAATAACTGACCCGGTTATTGGGATAAAGCTAATACTATAAACACTTTAAAAATGGGAGTGACATATTTTTAATTTAGCGTTACGTTCATTTAAGTGAGATAGTGTTAAATAAATTAAGATACCTTCATGAGTAGTCTAATTAAAACATTAAATAATTGCCCCTTTTGTGGCGGTTTAAATTAGGTAACATACATATACCTATATATATATATATATATATATATATATATATATATATTTTTTTTTTTATAAAGACTTACTGATGTATGAAATAAAATAGATAATCTCCGACAAGTTTGACCGATCACTATGAAACTTGGCACGTACTTTTTGAAGGAGAATGTTTTTGTGCTATCCATTTTACTCTAACTCGTCAAATTCGCCACTAGATTGCACTGCAGCACATAAACTTATTTGCCTTTCAACCGGTCGCCATGAAAATTGGTAGGTCTATGCATTGATATTTGAACACGTTGAATATTTTAGTGATATCCATAACTAGATGTAGACCTATAACATGATTATAAGTGTCTTTCCTATTGGCAGGACGACGTCTGCCGGGTTCTCCTAGTATATAATGTAACTGTATGTGTTTGAATTAAATAAAACAATGTATTTATAATCAAAAGTAAAAATTTTTTGACGTCCCATTAAAGTGTTATAGGTACAGTAATAAACACACTACAGCCATTCATTTTACTGGAACACGTGTGACGAGCACGCGTACGCTATTACAATGATTATACCGGTGTGAATACTGACTTAGAAAAATATGTTTAGTGCTTAAGTATATGCTAGTGTAAAATGCTATAGTTAGCATCTTAAATATAAGTTCGAATATGTTCACAGACACAGTAAATTGCTTAAGTGCGTTTCCGTGAAGTGTAGAATTATGTAGGATCGTAATTATATTTAAATTATTCATGATTTTTTTTATGTTTCTAAGGTAATAAATAAGTAAATGGTAAATGTATAAAATACTTAAGCAATACTCACCTTATTCAGGTCGAACGCAGGTGTGTCTGTTCAGTGCACACAATTACTGAATTTACAAAGTCATGTCGTATTTAATAAATTATAGCCTATAACTACTGGGCTTCTAAGTTACATCATTCAGAAAGTATAAAAATTAGCACGAAGCAATAGAAAATCATTTATTTATATGAGCTGATAAAATTATAAATATGAAATAGAAACTTATTAATGATATTCTATTGGAAAATATTTAAACTGTAAATACGGTTTCATTACTGCTTCATGTACCTAAGATCAGCTTAAAAGATTTCGAGCGTAGTGCCTAATGTTTATATATTAAAAATAGTTATTGTCAGCTTCATGTCTTAAAAATCCTATCAGAATAATGTCACAAAACTATAATACAAAAGTGTTGTTTACATAAATAAAACTGGCGCTTAAGTGTGGAATAGGTGAATGTAGGCTACTTATGCAAAGTGGAAACTGCGCTCTACGAATATAGTTAGAACGTGAATCCACGTGTTTGGTCCCAAGCTAGGATTGACTAAAGATTTTTAGTGCATTCCCAAAATGTTAGTCTGTTAATTGTGTTCAGTTCAGTTCTCGGAGTAAAAAACAAATTGATATTGTTTTATGCTTAGAAATTGTTAACAACATTTATTTTACTGTAATGTTTTTCAACAGAATTTTCTACAAGAAAAAAAAACGTATTGTATTTGGTGACGGTTTATTTAAATGCATTATCTCATATCGAAATGACGTAAGTTTATAATCTTACAGTATTGATAAATGAACTGATTTTAAAAAAACCATTTTAAGACAACTTTGGTAAACTAATTACGACAGCGTTTTTTATGCTATAATCTGCAAGCATTCTCTGTGCAGTAAAGAATATAAAGTATTGTAGGCCTAAGTAATCTCATTAATCTCGTTTTACCTGGGTTTATATATTGTACATGAAAAACACTCGCATTGAGCATTGTATTGTGTTGCATAGTCGCAAATGTTAAACTGTATACTTCATAAGCTTTTAACAATACGATTTTTAAAAGTTTCGCTCAGGAACAAATATTCAGAAATCAGAGGTTCTTTAACAGATACAAAGACAGTATTCGAAAAATTTAAACTTAGATCTAGGCTCCTATATTAAACTTACTATGTTGTATGTTCCCTGTTCTCTTTTGTCTTCATTTATCGAACAGGAATAACAATCCTGTTTCACTACCTATAGAGACTTCGCCACAGCTCATTCTACAAATGTTTAGAAAAACAAAACGTGTGTGCGTGTCAATATATATATATATATATATAGAGAGAGAGAGAGAGAGAGAGAGAGAGAAGGGGGAGAGAGCTACCAATACTAAACAATAAATTATAAGCCATTGTAAATACTGTACACATTTTCTAGAAAATATTTAGACCTGGAAACTCAAGATTAAAATTTACGGTCGGTTCAAATGTAAAAACTATATCGTTATTCAGAATTAAAAATAATAGTTAAGAAAAAAACATATATTTATCTTTCTAGTTACATTTTTTCCCCGCGTACTAGTCAAGTGAATATTCTAACAATGTTCAGTGACCGCATTAGAATTTGTAAGAACAGGCTGCATTGTCATAGATTTCCCACTGTATTCGTTGGCGAAGCAACCATCCCCATAGATTTCACAATTATGAAAATCATGAAAAACAGACGGGTCATAGGTAACAAAGCAATTAATTTCTAAGTTATGTTATGTCATACTTAGCAACAAATCCTAATAATATTTTATAATCAGCTTGCCGTTTTATAGCCCGTATTTGTTTACAATATCGTACGACAGCTGCTTGCATATTTAGGCCCACCAGCGAAAAATACCAAACATGAAATAAAAAATATGCGCAACATAGGCCTTTACATAAAAGTTATTATTACCTCAGTTTTCATGTTATTATAAAATTTCCCACACGGCTCTATATAAGCCAAATTTTCGTTTTACGATCTCTCACTTTGTGAAACTGTCATTTCCCTCACCCAACCCCCCCCCCCTTCGTTTAAGAAAAAAAACTTTCTTTTTATGAGTGAACAGATGTACAGGTAATTTTATTTGAACTGTCTAAATGTACTAATCCAAGAAAATAAACAAAAGTAAATACCTTCAATAGTGTAAGCAGAGCGCCCAAACACGCAAATAAAGTAAAACCACATCACAAACTTTCTTGAAATGATTTTCTTGATTAACATCTCAAATATGTGGAACCCATCAAAGACAGTCCAGTTATTTGAGGAACTGTAGTGTATATAGACCTATTTGACTGTGTAAGTCTACACGTAATTTATTTTCCATCGAAAATGTAAGCCTAAACGCTGACATAGGCTTATTAATTTTGGTATAAAATCACATGTAAACAAATCTTCCTGACTTCGAATCAATAGTTTGTAAAGGAAAATGTCGATGTTATTCAATTAGTTATTTCTCTAAATAAAAAAAATATAACATTTTTGTCAATTTCCGATAGGCTGACGCTTAGCTTTCGAGACAGTGCGATAACCAATACAAATGTAGCACGTGTACAGTACTTCTTGAGGCCTGTATTGCTATTTGATAAAAAAAATCAGCTTAATTTTAGTAGTAGCAGTTAACATAATTCTTGTACACTTAGGAATAATCAGTATACTAGGATTTTATCGAACATGAATTCAGATGTTTTTGTTCACCAGAATGAATAACATCCGTTTACATGGTAGCACAGAGTTGTTTGTTGATCTGGCAACGCAGAAAGTTACTCACCCGCCGACTCGGGGCTGCGCAGCGGCTGTGGCGCGAAGTCCCGCGGCGAGGACAGGTCATCGGCACGCGACAACCCCAGGATGGCGTCGATGGTGTGCCGCGGACTGGCGCTCACCGTCTGCCGCATGGCCTTGAGGTGGCGCTGCTGCAGCCCTGCGAACGGCTGCTGTTGCTGCAGCAACATGCGGATGCCCGTGGCGGTCGCCGCCGCCGACGGCCGGTCCAGCAGGTCGCCGACGACGCACGACGCCGTCGTAGTAGTCGTCGTCGCGGGTTCGGCGGCGCTCGAGTCGCCGCTGTCCGCTTCCATCGCCGGCCGAAGACTGCCGGGAGATCCCCTCCAGCACGAGCTACCGTTCCCCCTCCCACCCTCGTCGTGCTACCTTTCCCCACCCTAACCACCCCTCCTTTCGTCCGACAACTACCCCCTCGTCAAAAAAGATTTGGCGACCACTCTTCAAACAGCTTGTTTGCAGCAACGGAATTTCCATTATCCCTCCTCACCCCCTTCCAAATCCCTCCCCCTTTCCCTTTTTTTTTTCAACAGGATTGGGTTCGCACTCTATGGGGAGGGAGAGGGATAAATGGAGTCGCGGGGTGGGCGTGGCCCGCATCCGTGACGTCACGCGGCGCCCGGGCCAATCGCGGCGCCCCGCGTGTTCCTCCAGCATCTTTCGCCTCCCTCGTTCGGCGGCTTTGCCTACCGCTCCAGGGGCGCCGCGGAAAAGGGAGAAGCCAGACGCCGTAATTTATGCTGTCAAGAGATGCGCGATGGTAGGGGTTGGTGGGCCCGGGAAGAAGAGAGTTGACTTTGATACGGATTTATCCTTATTGTTGGGTAACCAGGCTCTCGCACGCACGCACACACAGACGCGACACACCGGGACAAAGCGGTCCCTTTAAATACGCGCGCGTTATTGATTAAACCCGTAATGGCGTCCGAATGGGTAGGGGAATGAAAGAGAGGAGAGGGGAGTTATCAGGTGGGAAGCGACAATGGCTCGGGGACAGAAGGGCAAGAAGAGGGAGGTAAGCGGTTGTTTTGAAACGAGATCTTGTCTGGTGTTTTAATCAAGCCGAGTGTATGCGCGCGATCGTTGCGGTTAATTTGATGACGGCGCGGCGCCGGGGTTCTCACGAGAAGAGATGGATTGGCGTCGCACTAGATACATTAAAGTAGTTCGTGCGATGTAGCTAAAGCTAGAATTTTATATAGTAAATCCGTTAGTAGTTTTCAATCTTATTAAAAACCAAATGCTTATATTCTCGTAATAAAAAATATTATTATTTGTATTTTAACAATTGCTCTCGTCATATCAGTCGGGCCGTGTGCTCGATTTACGAAACAAATTAATTTTTTTTAAACAGAGTACTCTTACACAAAACGATAACTATTATTTTATTAATATATATATCTACCATTACAACATAATTATAACCGGCAGTAGGCCTAAATATTCAAAAATGGCCTTGACAACCGAATTCACACGTGCCGAGTCTTCAGATAGCTTACAGTTTTCTAATTAACACAGCGATCTCAAAACGTAGCTCACAAGAAGTGGCAAAAGGGAGGTCAAATTATGCATTGACACATTTTGAAAAATAACTGTTATCTGAGAGCTGGGAAAATAATGTACAATTTTGTACACTTGATTTGTTTCTAGCCTGCTGTGCGTAAGAGAAATGCTAAGGGGAGTGTTAGACAATTTAATTGTATTTTAGGTTTTTGAGCCATAACATTTATTCCAACAGTGTTATCAAAAGTTTCTCTTCGACAAAGCATAGAATTTATTTATGGTAAACTGCTTGACATAAATAATAATAGAATATTTCATGAATTTATCATGCAGAATCATTGCAAGATAATTATAGGTTAACTTACAAGAATTCTCTTGCAATGGTTCTGTATGACAAATTAATGAGATTCCATTATTATTAATGTAAAGCAGTATACCAAGAATATACTATCCTATGCTTTGTCGAAGAGAACTTTTTGATAATATAATTTGAATAAACATTATGACTCAAAAACAGACACTACAATAAAATTGTCAAACACTTCTCCTTAAACAAAGAATAAAACATGCCCATTCACCTAATCGGTTAAGTTTTTCACTGAGGATTGTTCCTACAATTTGCTATGTAGAAGTTAACAACATGTTCTGTAAAATAAAGATGCTCTTTGCCTCCTTCTACAGAACAAATTGTTACTTATACAGAACATATTGTTACTTCTACAGAACAGTTCAGATAACACCAACAATCAAACTGGACTGTTGTCCCTATTTTAACATATATGTGGTACCTACAACAACACTTTTCTCTTCAGTTTGTCGTCCTAATCGTCTGTCAAGTAAGAAAAAGAGAATATGTTGAAAGATTGCCGACAATTTTCTAACAGAAATTATAGACCCTATCTATTGTAAATCTTTATAATCCATTCACCTTGACCAAACCCATATCACAGAGGAATATATACTGTTATTTAAATTTTTTACACTTATCATTATTTCAACTTAAATGAAATAACCGTATTATACATATACCAAAAGGCAGGGGACATATTAAATCTTCCGAGACCAAAACATATTTTTAAATAAATTGCTTGAATGCGCTACTTGTTCACATCAAGTAATATTTCATGAAAATTATCAGCGTCCTCTTAAATTCTCATTAGGCCTACTCTTGTACGTGAACTCATTACGAAGTATTTACAAATACCTGCGTTTAGAGAAATAAAACAAACTTGTATATTATATAATTCTGAGATATTTTGGTAAAGAAGATGGATGTGTTAACAAGTCGCTATATTATTTTTTTTTGTAGTAGAAGTTTCAAAACAGCTGTTTTCCTGAAATCACCCCATCGAAAACCTTTGTCGAACACGCCACCTTATAGAATTCCTGCTCTTAATACTAGCCTAGTGTTGAATTTTGTACATCCATAATACTTGAAAGAATAAAATTTTACTTTAGGCCTATCGGTTTTGCAAAGAAATAATTTTCCTTAAGGGCGCGTTCTACCGCAATTTTCATAACCATTTTTTAAATTTGTACCAGATATTTTTTTCTTATTGTAGACACAAAATGTGACTAAATTTGACTCTTATGAAATTTTTTTTCTCTCTCATAGTTTTCGCGTGATTTTAAAAAAATTCTGAAACTGAAAATAAAAATTTTAAAAATTCAATATTTTTTTAAAAATACAAATGATTTTATTCATTATTTTTATGAGCATGACATTGTAGCCTGCAATGTTTTTATCCACTGTGATTTTTTTTAGTTTGGTATATCTGTTGGTTTTAGTGTAGTCGTTAAAACGGAAACATGCAAAATATGACTTTAACAAGCCATTGCGCGAAAACTATGAAAGATAAAAAAATTTCATTAGAGCCAAATTTAGTCACATTTTGTGTCTAAAATAAGAAAAAAATGTCTGGTACAAATAAAAAACAAAAAAAAAAAATGGTGATGAAAATTGTGGAATGCCGCCGCGCCCTTAATATTCTGCTCATAGCCTGAAGGAAAACTCTTTAAATTATTTTCTAAAATGTTTTAAATGTTTAATTTCATATCCAAGATACAAATGTTTTTACGTAACTAAACATAACAATTTGTTATCCTTTTGGAACACATCCATAACAAAATGTTGCAAATACGCTTATAAGGTAGGACAATACTGAAAGTGTTGAGACATGGTTCTTCAATATCAACCGGCTTGCAGTAAAGGTTCTTGAGTTACAATCAACCGAGATTTTTAAATATTTTCTTGTTGGTGAAAAAAATAATGATTATAGCCTTACAGACGACTTGTGTTTTAACGATAGGGTTTTATTCCTGGCGGCCAGTAATTCAACAATTTGATGGCAAAGTACGCATAGATAAGAAAGTACGTAAGTAACTTTGTGATGACACATTTATTGGTTTGTTTATCAATAATGCATTGATTTACTGTCCCTTTTTTTCTTTGTTATGGTCTATGAAGGAAAGGTCTTGTCACGAAGGAATAAAATATGACTCCCATTTTTGTCGCCGATAGTTTCACTAGCTATACTGCAGCGCTAGAAGTCTTTTAGTGGAAGATTTATCTAGTTTTGTTTTCGGCTTACAAGATTTCACAGCTTAAAATGTGTAGTAGTTACAGGAATTTGCTGTATTATAGAAGAAAAAATTAAAATACTAAAAAATATAGGCCTATACGCAATTTATTTTGGAAAACATTTTCAGCCAAAATTTATTTTCTTTTCGGTGTAAACATAAATGTAGCCAGCGAAGTAGGTGTCAGCTGTGCATAACTGTCGGCATTTTTTACTGTTTTTTCTTACAAACGACATATTTTTATCATGTTGGTCAGTGTTTATTTTGACCGTGGTCTTAGTCTACGTATTTTGTATATATGTTCATTCTAGTGGTAAAATAATGTGTCTCATTGGTGCATATTATTATTTCATTTTGTCAGCATAATGGTTGTTCGGGGTTGTTCCTATTTGCTTGAATGCTTAGATAACAATTCATATTTTATGTTTATCTTCGAAAGCGGTGAATTGGAGTTTTGAAGATGTGCAGCCTTTATGTAAGAACGATTATGACTGAATATAAAATAGTGCTGTATTTAATCACCGTGAGGATAGCAGTTGATTACTAAAAACTGAAGTTTTTCCTACGCAAAGAACTTTTCGCTTACGGTTCTGTATGGCTATATTGTATTATGTTGTGTCTAACCAAGGAGGCTTGTGGACTAAGTGATCAGTTCATGTGTGTTTTTATAAAACACAAATAAAAAAAATGTCTTGCTTACGTCAAGAACGCAAAATATTGCCAGCATTTATCAGTGAACATGTGAACACAGTAGTATGATCCATCGAAGTATATTTTTTGTTGTGTCCTAGGATTTTTAACTTACACACACACACATTGAGTTTATTATGCACCTGCATTCTAAAGCCATTACTATACCCTCTGTTCACCGGATGACGATGAACTTCCAAATGTAATCTCAATCTAATGAAATATAAAACAAAAATTAATATATATGGAATTTCGATCAATAAGACAATCTATTAAATGTATGGATCTTTGAGATTATAAATTTGGTTTGTTCCAGTCTGCTGATAGATTTTCTTTCAAACTTTCAATGTCGTGGACAGTCTTACAGTACACAAGTGCTACAATTCTCATATACATCTTAATGGAATATTAAATTAATTTCACTAAAAATCAGGTTTGACACAGATATCAAATTAAAAAAATTCATAAATGATTAAAATATGCCTTAGTGTTTTCCTTCCTGTTGTGAAACTTTTATTTTAGCCTACTCGTTGTTCACATGAGTTAAGTTGTTGGGTGGCTATAGTCAGAGGTAGGCACTTTATGCTGAAACTAGTTAATCTATTAAGTTAAGGGTGATGGTTACGGTTAAATGAAATATGTTAATCTAATTATGGTGGCTGTATTCTACAAAGTTAGAATACAGAATACTGCAAGTTTATACTACATAATTTAAGGTAAAGAAAGGGAGCGGCTGTTTATATAATTACGTTAATGTTATACTCTGTGATGGGTGATTTTTGGACGCCTTATACCTCACCGTAACATGTTGTGCCGGAGGCCGAGATGACTGTGTCGGCTATCGACGGACGGCGGCACGTCGTGGGTCTCGACCCAGGACCCTCCTGGCGAGCTGGTGACGGTTGGAAGGCTTGAAGGATACAGACCTCTATTCCCCCGATACTTTGAATTATATTGCCACACTTCAGTGCAGCTGGGAAGAATCACTGAGGCCCCTTGTCTTGTGCAACTACTGACCTGATTGCACTGCCGTCGTCGCTAGCCCGTCCTCCAGGCGACGCTGTTTTCAATCGTAACATTCCAGTCCACATTATATATTTTAAAGGGTAATATTTGTTTCGTGTATTCTGCTTGACGAAGGGTAAAATACGTTATAAAGTGAGAATAATCACAACTATGAACATTTACCTCTTATGTATTTTGTAGTAAGTAACCTACGATACTTCGATACCCATACCCAGTCAAGATTAGCTTATAGGTGGCTATTCATCCATGCGAATATTCATATTGATATTGTCACAGGTTGTCACACTTTATGTCAAAATTTATATTCTGTGTTTTTTGAAAAGATCGCCCGCACATCTCTGTACATAAAATTAAGTGGCCCACTCTCTCATGAACGCACAGCCCAAACCGCTGGACCCACTGAGAAAAAAATTAATGTTGAAGTTACCATACTTCTGCTAAAATAGGGACAGCAAACCAGTTTGTCAGTACCATCTGTACAGTTCCTTCAAACTATGTTCTGTATAGGTTACCATCTGGTGTGTAAAAGCAACAAGGCTCTTTGTTTATTCTACAAAACAGATTGTTGAAGGAACTGTCCAGAGTAGTACCGACAACCAAACTGTTTTGTTGTCCCTATTTTAACACAAGTATAGTACCTGCAACTATACTCTTTTTTCAGTGCATAAAGACATGAAATTTCAAGGGTGACTTGTAGGCATCCACTAGACGAGATTTATCGAAATTCAAACTTCAATGAATGACTGTAGCGCTTAAACCCGTTGAGATATAGAAGTCATTTTTGCTTCAGAATGAAACTTACAAAAATGCATATTACCAAATTTTTCAATTTTTTTTTTTTTTAATTCTAAAATTAAGTGGGTGGAAAACCGTAAATGTGTTTTCAATAAATTCTTGACTACTTAAGAACCCGTAGCTATATCGAAATAGTTTTCTTCAAAATTAAATTTACTCATATCCCTAAAATGAAAATTCAGGACGATTTGAAATTCAACCTCTAAGTGCATTATAAAATAATCCTTTGTATCTCTTAAACCTGTTGTGGTATCGAGACAATTTTTTAGTAGGAATGTAGCTTACGTAAATATCTAAAAAGATGTTTCGTGGATTTTTAACATTTGACAATTTAGGGGGTGGAAAGACGTAAAATGTTCCAGAACTCCCGAAAAGCAAGTATGACCACGAAAAAAATACGTAAAGTTGTTACTTATTGTCGTCCTATTGATACGTACCTACATATTCCTGCGTACTCACATATAATGTCTTAAGAATTCTGACGATCTCTTTTGGCGTAGTGGTTTGGAACACCGCTATTAAATTTGGTTTCAATCCCGTGTAAGGAAAAGCGACAGGGAGATGCTGTAATGTTATGAACGCACATACTAGTGGCAGCTGGCAGAAGAGTTAATTTTCTATTTTAAATACGAAGACTTAAGGGTGGCTTCCATTGCAGCGCAGACACTCACTGAAGGGTGAAAAGTTTTAAAATGTTTTCACGACGTCATGATATCTTTTATACAACTTTTCGTCACGAGATTTCCTCCAAAAATTTCACGTGCAATTAGCAGCTAGTCTTTATTTAAAAATAAATTTTGTGGATTATGACTTTTAGTTCGGTTTTGTTTTTAGAGGCCTACAGTCTTTAATATTTAGGAACGAAAGTTGTTTAGCGGCTGAGTATCATTCCGCGTTTTTTAAATTTCATGCAGATAATCTCTTTCGTTTATGTTTTTCGTGTGGTTTCCAATTTTCCAGTTCATGTTGTCTAACATGTTATATCATGCATCGATTGTCGAAAATAGCTAAAATTTTATTTTATTTATTTTAATTAAAACTACAATGGTACTTATGCGGTTTACGTTTTCTGCGTTAAGCTTTACAAACTGTTAGAAAAAATTTCCTTAAAATTACGGAAATGTACACGCAAAAAATTACCCAGATAATGGAATCCTCCGTAAAATTTCGGACAATCCATTTTCCTCACAAAAATTTAATTTCTATAAATTACTGGCACTTCATTTTACGGAAATACGAAAAACTCTTGTTTGTGATGTGTTCTCAAGATTTTTTAAAATACCGTTTAATAAACTGAAAAATTTCTCGAATTTACCGGTATTTGTACTTACAGTCTTATGATTCTCAGCCAGACAATCTTATCAATTTTACCACAGCGAACAATCGTCAGGTAATGAGTTCCATGCAGTGGTATGAGATCAATTTTATAAGCGGCACCTTCTTTAAATTTCACGACGTTTGGGGAGCAGACAATCTGGAAATCTACTGCGTTCTTTTGTGTCTTCATCGTCGTGTCGTCTAGTCTGTTGTCTGTGACGTCGTCGTTGTTATCCTGTCTTGTGTCAACATTGTCTTCGTCCCAGTATTGTTTATGCTGTCTTAATTGTGATGTCCTGAGTTTTACATATTAGTTTGTTTTGTATATAGACTTTTATTTTTGGTCGTTTGTCATTATTTCTTTCCTTTATTTGTTGTTGACTAATTCCTTATGGGATCATTTATGTGCTGTTGTTTTGGTTTATGGATATGTTGACTACAGCCCACTCGGCTTGTTCTCTCTTTTTTCCGTATATCGTTGTTTGTTTTCACTTAGTCTCTTTCTAAGATTTCTGGGACGACATAATATTGCAATGACATATGTCCAAAATAATACAGTTTATCAATCGGTTCCATTGCATGAAACATTCAAAGACATTAATATTCGTAATCGTTATGAAGGTATTGCATACATTCCTTTCGTTGTACTTATAATGTCTTCATAAAATATTAGATGATACGGATGATTATACTAAAACATAGCCTTTATATTTATTTGGGCCCACTGAAATAACTTTTTTCCAAACATTCGTTTGAATATGGGAATATAATTATTATAATAATTATTCATTAGTCGAATAAGATACCAAAATAACACACCTGATTTTGTTGGCGTAATAAAACACTTACGCCCGTCAGTAAAATACTGTATTGACGTAAATGTAATAATGTTTGGACGTATACATTAATGTAAATTTTGTTGCGTCAATCAAACCTCTATCTTTGTGTGTCCTCGAATATTAGTTTGCCATTTTTGTGGCAATTAAAATTAAAGGTAATTTTGTACGTTTATTTAATGTTGTTTCAGTCTGGTACAAACAATCTCGATGAAACAATTTATACAGTAAACGAATAATAAATAAAGTCGTAAAGTTTGGTAACATACATCTGCGTAATTTTCATGCGTTATACGAGCAATATATATAATATAATGTGTCTACCACCAACGTTTAAGGTAGTAGCTGCTAATGAGCGATCCTCATTGAGATAGAACCCGGGTTTGAATCTCGATGCTACTATGTAATTTTTTAATGCCTTGGTACAAAATGCAATGCAAGCCAAATAAATATGTATTTGTACTTTCTGTATACTATTCTTAGTCAAAGAAATGAAAACATACAACTGATTTTGTGTCAGCAATAAGAATATTTATTTCGCCATATACAGTAAAATTATTTGGTTACGCTAAGCATAGTTTGTTTAACTGAAGTTAACCTTACTCTTAACGTAGTATTCCACATTTCATGCAATATACAAACTTCTTTTATCTCATGCATTTCACGTAAATACGTAACTGTGTGATGGTACTTCGAGCATCAGCCATTTTCGACGACGAAACTATTAAATATTCAACTAAAAACTGATACGTCATGCCGAACACTTTACCTAAGTGCCATTCTATATTTGTTTATAACACACTGGGAGAGTCTAAAAAATATGGAATAGTTACAAAAAATTGAAGCGTACGTCTAACAACGATTCGTACCTGTAATTATTTATAAATATTAATTATTACATACTTTATCGTTGCATAGTTTTAATTAATGGTATATGTTGTGAGGTATTGTAATCATAAGATTTAGATCTGTTAGAATTTATTAACAGCATGTTTATATATGAGTGTTTGTATCATTTAGGTGAAGACTGAGATCCAAGAAAGATAAATTGGTGGACCAATGACAATCAAGGTACTAAGTACAGTTTGGAGAGTGGGATGAAAGCCCATCCCCGCAACGTTTAGGTTTGTTACAGCTGCTGGTGTCTTATAACCTTGTATCAAGCTGCCTAGAATATTAGTTAAATAAATACTATATTAGTAGGCCTAAGTATATTAATGTTAAATAGAGCGTAATTTAAAGGAACGCGCAATCGTGCTTCATATAGAAAAAAATAGACTAATACCTAGGTAATTACGGAGGTATCCAAGCAAGGGATGATGGGATGAGCAAGATTTTCTTAACGTGCAGACTGATTGGTTGACTGAAAAGGGCTTAAGGAAATACATCTTTGGGCCAGCAGACAAGCGTCTCGAGATGACAGCCGGTAACAATCACTGATATAAAAGTACAACGTATGTTAAAATATGGACAACAATTCATTTTGGTGGTGTGTACTATCTAGATTGCTGTTACAGCAATTGTTTCTGTCCTGCTACTTGGTTCAGCAGTTGGAGTTTTTGGCCTGTAGGTCAAAGGTCACGGGTTAGATCCCTGGGCCGGGGAGGGAAATTTACTTTCTTGGGTTTAGGACTGGGTGTTGCGTTGTCCCCTTGAAATGTCGTCTTGCAGTTGCAAGAGTAATTCCAATGAACAAACGACACACCAGCAATATCATTATTTACAAATTGCCAATGAACACTATGAAAATATACGTACGTAATTCTGTGGGTTCTACTAACAAAACATATTTGACGATTTGCTCAGATTTATTATTCAGAATGTAAACCGTAAGTAACATCATTAAAAATATCAAAGACGAGTGTAGAAAATGTACAACTAAAAATTACAAAGAAAATTTAAAAATATATTAAGCAGGCACATATTTTGCAAGTTAGCGATCTTTCAAACTCTACAAATCATCCAAATGGTGCTTACCCGCACATAAATAATACACATCAAAACAATTTATAAAAATATACAATAATAACCTTGAAAGTCATTAAAGATTGTGCACACACGCGCAGAATACGTTTGACCTACCAATACGTTTAAATTAAACATTAACGTCAAGCTAGAATACATCAACGTTTCTGGATTAACCGTCATAATTAACATGACGAATTTGACAAGGGGTATCAGGAAATTCATGATTTCTCACATAAGCGAGTTTAAAAATTCATTACCAAAATAGACAATATACTTGACGTATATCAAATGACGCGTCAACGAGCTCCAATTTGGACAATCAAAATGCACTATCACGAGACAGCAAAGTATCTAACAACTGACTAGATTCAGGCAAACAATAGTCATCAAAAATGATGTACACGCAGCGCATTGTACTTTACCAACTAAACAAGAAAATTACAAATGCTGAAAACGTACCAACAAGTTAAGTCTTTCTGTGCAAACCTATCCATTCTAATTTTATCCGAAAACGCAATTTCCACAAGACGGCAACCGAAAAAGCAATTTCGAATAAAAGCAAAAGAATTAAAAATTTAACTACATATACAGGACGGCAGCCGCCTTACCGCGATGGGGAACAGTTCCCAAGCAAACAACTAACT
This sequence comes from Medauroidea extradentata, assembly GCA_003012365.1. NCBI lineage: Eukaryota > Metazoa > Arthropoda > Insecta > Phasmatodea > Phasmatidae > Medauroidea > Medauroidea extradentata. Next base: position 105,888 of record PNEQ01033380.1, read on the forward strand.
GGAGCTACAGACACTACATTTGATCGAAACCAGAGCTAACGAAGAAGTAAAAACTAATTTTTTTTGGGTGATGTGGCAAACAGCGGGGACGCCCACGGCCAATAGCTAAACGTAAACATATACAGTAAAGGTTAGACTTGAATATCCTTCTAAAGACAATTTCATATACAGACAATATTTCCAGACCGATTGGACGAACACAAATTAACACCCAGCCAGGCCTGGTAATCGAACCCAGAACCCCTCGTACCATAGTCAACTGAGCTACGGGGGGTTGGCGAAATAACAGTTAAGGCAACGCTAGCACACCAGCAAGAGGCTTGGCCAGGGCCTCAGCAAACTGCACATGCGCAAGGAAGGGGAAAAGAGAATACAAGTATACTAGAAGAAAAAGCATAGAGATCGCGAGCCGAGCCAGAAGCTTGAAGTTCCATAAAGTCCCGCCACGCGCCACCGTCGCCGCACTGAGCACCATACGGTGCACCCTCGTCATCAACCTACGGAAGGAAGTAGCGAACCACTGCAGTATCACCCTCGCCTAGTCGTGCCTCAGGTGTTCTTACCAGCCGCCTGGCTGTGAACTCATCCACCACCAGTTTGTTCTGTAAGAACTTTGAGTAAATATAGTAAGCGGAAGTGTCTTATACAGTGCTGCATACGAACGTTTTTAACATATGTCACGTGATTAGAAATTGCATTAAGAGCCTAGATGATATATCTTAGTATTCATAACTTCCTTGAATTATTTTGGTAGTGAAATGATTATGCGCATCATAATATCAATCAAACATTTATGTGTGTGTACGCAGTAGTTTGTAGTTACACCTCGAGAGTTATTTTGCCATTTTATGTGACCTATATTTGTAAATGTATTTACCGATTATTCTTTCAGGTATAGTCAGTCTCGATAACACAACGTTTGTATACAATGATAACAAATCCGTAAATTTTGTAAATGAAGATCTGTGTACCTAAATTCCATTCATTATATCAACCATAGATATGTATCTGTAAGGATGTATCAGCCACAAATCTTCATCCTTGGTCGTGGGTTTTGTGCTTGCCCACGTTGATCAACGATAACTAGGGACCCTTGTTTTTCGCGAAAAGTATTTTCTCCAATTTGTTTCAGTGTCTTACGTGCACGTCTGTACTTCTGCATCGTGGTCAGTGCTTGGATATTTCAACTGTAACGAGCCTTGGGATTGCACCGGCAAATCACAGACGTGAGGTGTTGTAGCTTTATTATGATCGGCACAGTCAAATGTGAAACGTCTGCGCTTCACAAATACAGTTTGCCAGTAACCGTGAAGCAGAATTGCAGATGTGCGCGCAAGGCACTGAAAAAAAATACTTTTTGGTCACAAAAAAATATTTTGTCACTATGGACCTTACCAAATTTTTTTGTGGTCACCACAAAAAATTTATGTTACCACTACGAAATTGTTTCGTGAGGCCCATATTGACAAAATATTTTGTAGCCACCACAAAACCATATTTTCCATGTGGGACAAAATTATTGTCGCGGAAAATTAGGGGTCCCTAATGATAACAGAGAGGAAAATGTCACTACTTCAATGACGTGCAAGTTAGAATCTACTGTCCTGTATATACTCAAGCCCCGACTATTTACCCACTAGCTCCCACTGGAACAACAGACAAGTGATTAGACTTCCTTGAGTGTGTGTAGAACAATGGATTCTAACATTAAAGTCTACGTACTAGCGAAAATGTGCTTTTCTCTAACGACACACTGAAAAAAATACTTATTAGTCACTGCAAAATATTTTGTTAAAATGAACCTTACCAATTTTTTTTGTAGTGACCACAAAAATTTTTTGCTGTCCCCAATAAAGTTTTGCAGTGACTACAACAAAATATTGTAACCACTACAAAATTATTTTGTGAGGTCCATATTGACAAAACATTTTGCAGCCACCACGAAACAGTTTTTTCTGTGCAATGTTTTTGTAAACAGCAAAACATTCCGCGCTTATGTAACACCTATGTAATACCGCGAACATTGCTAATAGTTACAACTGCAATTATGGGTGCAATTATCCGTTAATTAATAAACGACTAAACGATTGCAATTAACATGATACCCATTTTATCTTTGCAAGGGGTTCTCCACCTCGGTAGCATAAAATTAATTCATTCGTTCATTCATTTATTTACCCGCTGAGCTACACTGTGTGTTTCATATAAGTTTGGTTAAATTTGACAGCAACTTATGGGCAATAATTTTTTAGAATTTTGTGATTTGTTGCACAATGCAAGACGTTATTAACTCTAAAATAAATCGGAAATGTCCACTTCAGCATTTGTACTGCAAAGTTTGTCTTGTGTAATGATGCAAATAACAAAATATTACAAATTATTACCCATAAGTTGCTGTCAGATTTATCCAAACTTATACGAAATTGAGTATATCATCGATTAATGTAACAATCTGAACACGCACCACGAATGAATGATTCCTCACGACATTTAGCAGAAACGTGTGTAATTTCCCTTACTATACGAAGTTTTTCCTTTTCAAAAAGTGATATTCTGAATCACCTACGATACTTTTTCTATTATGTAGGTTCCGTATTTTAACACATCATTATTGACTTGCTTTGCCGTCCGTTTCTTGCAATGCAATACTCAAACAATGTATTTATGTAGGTTTTCTTTAAACGCGCTTTCGTTTTTTGTCTGTTTGCTGCGAATTTTGCAATCTTAATTAAACCAACTTCTCGATGAGCTGAAACTTTGAACATAGCTCAGACTCGACGGCGAAATTACATACACAAGACTAAAAATCTGAAAATAATTTTTAAATATATTTTTTTAAATGTTGCAAGTTTTTTAAAAGGGACCAAAAAGTATAAGATAATTTCTCCTAAGAAAATATGTGTAAGATTTAAAATTTAAAAAATAATAATGCTGGGCGCATGCAACAGAAAGTAGATGTATGAATAGTTCGCCTAAGCCACTTACAATTTTATTGCACCGTAAATTATGTTAACTGTTTTGTGAGTCTTCTGAACGAAAACTACTCTCTACGCTCCTTACTATTATCTAACACATGCGCTCCGCGTTTTTTTATTTTACAAGTATTTGTAAAGGAAAAATTACTTTACAATTTTCGCCAATTTCGAAGGCGTGTTAGGCCAACATAATCATTTTTTTGTTTAAATATTAGGGCCTATCTGCATTATAAGCAATGGGAAGTATTTTACCCTCATAAGTGGAATGAGGGAAATTTAACATATTTTAAAGGGTAACACACAAAAATAATTTACGCCTGTAGTGCCGTTATCTGTAAATTTAACACTTGCGAGGCTATATTGTAATAATAAGAATATATAGGCTAATATAAATTTATATTTAAACGTAACATTTTAGCACGGAAAATTATAAACGCTGCTTATCAGGTCTACTTACGCTGAAATACACATTATTCATTTACAGAATGCTGAACAACACAAAGGATAAGTACCCAGTTTTCGAAAGTGCTCACGTTTCCGTGAAGGTTGATTATATATTAGAGCTGATATTATTTATGACGTATAAAATTATTGTAACTGCTTCAAAGGTAGCCCAAAATGTGTAATATCGATGTTGTTTAATACAATTCCAAAATTAATTTACTATCAGTTAATATATAGTTTATTATAACGTATTGACTTAACATTTAAATGTCTTTAAATCTGTATAAAATATGTAATTTTATTTATTATTATGCTCCGGCTGCTCAGAAGAGCAAAGAAGTAAAATCCGAATGTCAAGACATTCCAAGGTGTACATAGACTGACTAACCCATTTACTATTACAGTACAAAAACCATCTTACTTGGTTGTGTTCCGTAACAAACACACATTAAGTTACGAGCATAAAGAATACTTTTCGCGAAGATCGTGTAAATAATTTTTATGAAGTCGTATAAGCTTATAGGCATGGCGGGAAAACAACAAACACAAATAATATAGGTGCCGTAGGCTTCAGAGATCAAACATCAATCCCGTACAAAGCAGGGCACACTAATTTAGAATATTTACATCATCGTCATTTAAAAAAAAATCTAAATTAAAGTTTTTGTATTTAAAACGTGACAAGCAATTGCACTACTTATGCGTAGAATTTAGCGAGAATTATTTAATCAATTCCCGAGCCATTAAACGCGAAAGGTATCTATAAATTAGCAGGGACAGGACCTAGATACTAGAACACATTGTCTTAAGCACATTCTAGTCCCGTATATTCGTTCATTGTCTGCTGTTCCACTGAGTAGCAGCTAGGGGACAAATGGTCGGGGCTTGAGTATACAGGAAAGTGGATTCTAACGTGTAAGTCATTGAATTAGCGAAATTTCCTTGTGCCTAATATCTAGGCAACGCTGCGAGTAACGGGAATAGGTGGAGAATAAATATCCGTAAGTATAGGGCCTACTGGTACGAGTTGTTGCCCTGAGTGTATTCAGGTTCGATCGTGATAAAGGACGTGATAAATTAAATCAAAGAATTAAATTGCATTTCCTAATATATTACACATTTTGACTCATTTGTCAGAAATTCACAATTGTAAAAATTACTATTCACACTAAACATGCTTAACATGTAGTATTCTTACAAATGCTATACAGTTATTGAATGAACGCTTTGTTATTAATTAAATAAATAATCATTCCTGCAAATCTAGCCTGCTCGTCTGTTGCCACACATCACGGAAATGCATAGTCTCCGTTATCTCCATTAATTTTGCCGCCGCACACACTGGCAGCACTGCCTTGGCGTGTGCTGCTCCCGCCGCCATCCTCGCCGCCGTTGTGCTCTCCGATACTTCCCACGTACAACCTAAGCACCAACAATCGCTACCTACTGGTCAGCCACCAGCTGTGTTTGTTTTCGGCCGCATCACATCCATTATCCCTGCCCAGAGATAACTCCAACTGAACACGAAGGTTCCAGGTGCTGGTGTTCACACCTGCTTCGGTATCACCAGGACGCATGATTTTCAATGACATTGACAGGTACGTAATTCTCTGCCGGCGAGGCGACGCCAGGGTGCCAAGTGACAAAATGTAAGTCAACCTTGTTTTTGAGAATTGATGTATTTTCCTTTTATTTTTTTGTGATACGTTACGGTACGTAGACTCAAAAAACGATTGATGCCACTCTATAAACATTGAACAATTTGAAAAATTCAAGTTGGCGTCCACGATAGTATGTGCATAGAGACTGATTTTTCCACCACTAAGAGTATAACATGTTGGGTACTGTTTTATATTTTTCTTGAGTAAATTAACATGAAAGCGAATAAACAATGTCTTGAAAATAAGCTCCAAGTAATTCATATATATATATATATATATATATATATAATACTTATGAAAGTAATAACAAAAACAATGAAACTGGAGTTATGAAAAATCACATTTGCTTCTCATTAAGAGAGGAAGTGATAGTATGTTATTGTGATTTTTCACATTTAAATGAAACAGGGAAAATCTTGGAGCAAATTTGGAGGGAGTGTGTAATTAAGACCCAAATAATAAATAAATTTGCACTAGTTAAGGTCATATAGAATAAGTCGCAGCAATTCTACAGCCAATAATCTTAGTGCACGCGTGTTCTGGAGAAACTTCTTACCTGACAGGATTTTAATACATCAGCAAATGCTGATTCCAATATTTCCACAATCCCACTACCTGCTATCAGTGAACCTACATATCTGACAGACATCAGAGTATGCATGCCAGCAAGGCGTGGAACACAGTTCGTAAAATGTGTTGGATTATGGCATATTATATCAACCCCTATTTTGTAAATAGCCTTAGGCCTATCTGCTGTAATCACGACAAGTGGCAGTCCACAATTCTGACTTCCAAACTTAGAGGGTAATATGGTATCATAATCTGTTGTAAGTAGAACAATAATGGCAGATACATGAGTTACGTTCATCAGTTTAATGTTTGATTCCAGAGCAAGTTTACTGTTGAAACAATGATATTCGATACCATTTGAATTGCCACCTATTGATTTCAAAAATAAAAATAATGTTTCATCTGTGCTTCTGACACTGTTGTTTCCTTACAAATATTAATTTCTAACTCATTCATAAAATGAATACAACTTGTACAAGCCATTGGTGGCATAGGAACTTTTTTATGCCCACTAACAGTAACATCAGGTTGGGGAGAAAGAGCGAGTTCCTATTTTGGTATTCTTGGTACATAAATTATAACTTCTTTACGATGTTTTGGTGAAAAGCAATTTTTTTGTACGTGTGTGTTGCATATTCACTCTCAAAGCAAATGGTTGTATCAGAGTTGAAGGCAACAACTTGGACTAAGCCATCTCCATTTGAAATTAGTCTTGGTGCGTAGCTGGCCAACGCGAAACCTGCTCTTCATATTCAGTTACTGACGCTCGACAACGCTTGAATTCCTCACAAGTAGTTGTTATTTTTAAACGACTGAACCTTCGATAACTGAGTTTTTCTTAAATAAGTCAACTTGAAATTGTACAGTACCTTCATTCAAACAACCCGCGATTATGCTACAGGTGGTTAATGCTCCAAGCTGTGGGATTTTAAGTTCACTGAGAAGATGCAACAAAGTTTTACTGCACTCACAATCAACTGAATAGACGCTGACCCAAAATTAAACGTTGATGTGTTTGCAGTGGAAGTTTTTTTTTACAATAGATGCAAGGGGTTCCACATGTTCATATATAACTTCTTCAGAATGTTTTGCTGAGATTAGTGTGGATGACAGTGTTTCCAAAATAAAATAATACTTCTTACGTCTGATCAAGAAAGTACTAGAAGTTCCTTTCCAAAAATTTCTTCGAGTTTCTGCGCCAAAGCTATTCATAATAAAGTTACTGCACCAGAACCTAAGTATGAAGAGTCTAGTTGGACACAGTTCGATGTTTGGATATCATTTTGAAGCAATTCTTGGGTAACTGCTCTCGGCAAGCAGAATATATGACGTTGTTAACAAATTTAAATCGTTAAATCACAGATAGCTTTACGCGAGAGTTTGTTTGTGAGGGATAAACGTTTGCCTGCTTCTCTTTGCCGGGCGAGCCACACCAACTGAGAAATTCCCTGTTGTCCTTTTTAATCTGGGAATTTTCCGCCTGTATTTTTTCCCCCAGCGTCCCGTCTCCTGCAGCAGCGGTGATGGTGACCTTAAAGTGAGGAAACTCACCTCGGAGGGGTCGGGGGAAATGGCTCGTAATGTCGTTTTCCCGTCACATCACCGAATCGTCGGGATTGATCAGGCGACTGGGTGCGAAGCGCAGGAAACCCACTTAGCGAGCAGTGCCGACAGCCGATCGAGGGAGGGAGCGTGAAGAGGTTGTCGAAGGGGGGGGGGGGGGGGGGAGGTTGAAAGAGGAAAAATTCTAGTGAGAGATGTACTCGCCCAGGAGCTGCCTTGGGTTATACGTGCCAATTAACGGCGTTCCCTGGCCGGGGAAATTGCCAGCTTTAGATAGCAAGTCGCTAATCGACGCGAGAAATAATAGCACTTAAAACACATACTGTAGAGCCTAATTTATTATATTGCTTATTTATTCACTGTAATGTGCCCTCGAACAACACAGGGCCCAGGGAGAGGCACACGGGCTAAGGGGCCGGGTATGTTTGTGGAACCATCCCAGCATTCGCCTGAAAAATTATTTCATGAAACCATGGACAACTGAAACCAGGATGGCCAAAGCCACGAATCGCACCCAGGCCTTCTCGAATGCAAGGCGTGTGCTCCACCACCCTTGCTTTTTATACTTCGTAACATTTTACGTCTCTTGGGATAAAGCTGATTCCAGTTCTTTGATATATCAGGTTAACAAATGTAATATATGGCAGGTGCGACAGTATTTGATAATTTTTTGTATTAATTTACACATTTTAATGTCTGGCGTTGTCGAAATTTTGAAGTTTATATGAAACTCAAGCTATGCAAATATTTTTATACCTAGTAAAATGCGTTCGACGACGACATTTTGTGCGGCAACGTAACAGCAATATGGCTGTTTTCTTTCGCTGATTGATTAAGTAACATTTGTCAAGTAATTATTAATTAATACATTCAAATATGACTTTTTTAACCGTCAATTAAATACAAAAAATATCCGCACAGGCGTGTGTGTCTATTTGTATGTATGTATATGTATATACACATACACGCATACATATACACAGGCCTATGTGTGTGTGACAAACGATGAAATTAAAATTTGTGTCCTGTATTTGCATCTTTTTTTTTTTGTGTCCCCTCAACATTAACATCATAGTTTTTCATTTTGACAGAGAATAAATATTTTGGTAGGCAGTTTTATTTTGAGTTGTAGTGATGTGAAAAAATTGATTGTTTTGAAGCAACTCCTTAAATACTGAGCAGCTTTACTTTCATTTTCGGTGGTTCTTGTCCTTAGTGGTCGTTAAGGAGCATTTCTAACTGATTTGTTTAGTGTCGTAGTTGGTTGTAGGTACGTTTTGTTACATATATTCTCAATTGTGTGTTTCAGTGAAAGTAAAATAAATTTCCAAGATGAGATATTGTATATTTTAAAACACTCAGCCTCTTTAAAGCACTTCTTACGAATTCTTTATCATAGTTACGAAACTGCCATTGCTCTTTTTCCAATAGAATGTAGCTAGAAAAATGGTTAATAAGGCCACTCAAAAGTAAAGTTTTGAGAAAAAAACTTTTTATTTGACATTGTCATGAAGCGACACCGTAAATCCAGCATAATAATAGCCGGACTCCAATATTTCGCACGTGGGAAACTAGACGGACGTTGCCACTGACCAGCGGGCTTTCTCAGGTACTCCTGTTTCCTCGCATTTCGCTGCTTCTTAATCGGAGGGCTCCTATTAAGGCGGCTGCCTACCTCACGTTTCAAATTCGTTGCAGTGTGCTCGTAAACAGATTTTTTTCTACGAAACAATTCCACGTGTTCCCACTGTCACAACGTGCGAAAAGAAAACACACTTCAGACAAGGTCGGAACCTCATTGTAAATACACTATGCTCACTAAAAACATTGTTTCTAAGCCCTCCAACGTGGCTAAAAACGAACTTTACAGCAGTGGCGGCTCGTAGGTTGTTGCCAGGTAGGGCACAATTGACAGAGAACTGTATCTATAGTGTTGTGCATTAGTTGACGCTACAGCCACTGACAGCTGGTATGTAGGTGTCGCTTATTACTGACTGGTCACAACACAATAAGTAGCCAGTAGATATTTCATGGTCACTGGTATACGGAGGCGCGTTCACACGAGTGTACAGTTCTCGGCAACTTGTGCCCTCCCTGGCAACAACCCTCGAGCCGCCACTGCTGTAGGTCCACTTCAAAATATACTAACCGAATGTATGTGAAACTCAGATTTCTTGTGCACTGAACTTTGCTGCAGACTTCCACCAGTAACCACTCAATGTCCTATAGTATAAACGGTTTGACAGGAACCTTGCACGCTATTTCAGAGCTTGGTTCGTTGAGGTGGTGCGGAAATTGATGCGTGTTTTAAGGTCGTTCTTATGTCTTTCTGAGCCTCTAACGCGCAAGAAGGTGGTGCCCTTAATGTCACACTTCAGAGCACCAACAGGTGCCCAATCAAACGTCTGCTATGGAGTGGTGATGTCCTGCCTTCAAGTAGGGCCTACTCTCTCCATACGGTATAGAGTATAGTGTTATAGAGTAAAAGGCAACGTGGCCAAAGTAAAGTGGAAACAATATCGGACACTGTGTTTTCAATGACGCGTTGAGATGTGAAACGGGTTTACTTGACTTGTCTTCAATGTTATTTGAAGTCTTCGAGATAAAGATTTAATTAAATTGTTTGCAGTAGCTGTTAACGTCACAGACCTTACAATGGATGACAAGTGTTTAGTTAACCATGGATTAGCTCTAGAAGCAGGCGTGTGCCAGCAATCACCAAGATTATTCAAGATCCACTACGGTCATGGATCGGTGTTTGAGAACATTTGGCAACCGGGTGTTTCTAACCCGACTGATACCAACAGTTTCCTCCCTATACATTATCGAGAGAAATGTCTGCTAGAGCTAAAACCAACACAGTAATGAACTATGTCATTAATAAAAAATTTACCAAAATTTTATTACAATATAACCCGTGTACCAAAAACATTTTAAAATACGGCAGACGTGATTTGTTAGTACTTATTTTCGTTTACATGGTGTTTTCGAGTATCTCCGGACAAGCTTGGTAGGGAAACACTAGGAAGGAAAGTGAGGCGGAATCGGCCATGTCTTCTATTGAGAAACTATCCCAGCATTAGCCTAGACCACGGTCGTAGAAGTACAGGTCTGGACACTCGCCAATGTACCCATGTATTTTGCTTGACCCCCTTGTTGTTTGGCTGCAGTTCACCAAGTTACCGAGAGTGTTGTGCGTCTTTGGCGTTGCAATCAAGGCTGTCGGGCTCAAACTCCGCCGGTGTTTACATTATAAAATAAATAAAGATTGCTGGAGCCATGCTTTAGGATCGTGAGCGAAGGAAGTATTTCATAAATTGATAAATAATACGTTTTGATAAATTGTTTATCTTTATAATGTAAACACAGGAAAATAGTGGGAGGTAAGTGGGCGGTGTTTGAGACCGACCGCCCTGATTGCAGCGCCAAGGACGCACAATACTCTCGGTAACTTGGTGAACTGCAGCCAAACAACAAGGGGGTCAATTTTCCAGGCGAGTGTCCAGACCTGTTCTTCTACGGCCGTGGCCTGGGGTGATTTGGGAAATCCACCGGAGCCCTATAAAATGATGGCTATACCGGGAATTGAAACCTGAGATCTCCAGAAGGCGAGTTCAACGTGTAAACTCGCTCAGTCTAACTTGTTTCACAAAAAGTGCACTTCCATCCTCTCTCCTCCTACGTACGACAACTGGGAGTGCAGGAATTTCCAAGTGCTTGTCGCCATGCTCGGCTACTTAGAACTGTGCGATAGACCGAAACTGCTCGGAGTCAAAGGAAATCATGTATGGGGAAACCATTTTATTCTTATAAACTATCAGGTAGAAACGAAAATGTATAAGTGTAAGGCTTTCAGGATAAAGTGAGCACATTTGAAGCCCTAGTTACTTTTTCCGTCTACAAAATGTCCAGTTTCCTGCCATTTTAAATATAAACTAAGCACCATATTATACAATCACGATATATATATATATATATATATATATATATATATATATATATATATATATATATATATATATATATATATATATATACACACTCTAAATTTAACTTAAAAAGTCATAATAAATAAATTTTTAATTATTATTCTAGACAAGAGTTTCGTCTAAAGTGCTGACATGAGTGCGGATCACCTATAATTGTTCTTTTTTTTTTTAAAGATAGGCCTACATAAATTTCCGTGATTTCTCAAATGTGCTATAAGAGAGCCCTTTTTATTATTTAAATTTCTATGCTAAAAAATCATCTAAATTTTGAAAACTGGCATTACTTATTGAATATTTCCTTAATGGCACCCAGAAATATCATAATTATGCGTAGACGTTATTGACCTCCACTTGCTGTCGTATTGCCCTCTAATACTCCTGAATATTATGTCCTTTATCGGTCCTGTTAATATAACTGCCTGAAGGCTGGCTGGCATCTCCAGTTCTCTTCTAGCAGGTCCTTGCGGCCAAGGAGAACGTGCTGAAGACAACCGCCCATCTTCGCACGCCACCGCTCGCTCGCCGAGACAAACAGGGTCGGAGTTAATTACCCCGCTCCGAGGCGGCGGGCTAATTAATCACTCCCTCGACCAGCGGTATTAAAACATCAATCCGTCTTGGGCACCGTACAGTCGGGCTGCTCGTGGCAGACCATTCCCTGTCTCTAACTCTGCACACGATCGTTTCTTATCTGCGCTGCCCGGAGATAATGTCTGTCGCGAGTGTCTCTACAGGTTACCAGCGGAAAACGGGGTGCTTTTGAAGTCTTTATTATGTTTGCCCTCTCTGACGGTTTTTTATTTCTCCGTCACTGTAAAACATTGTTTGTAAATTTATCACACCGATGCATGGTAGTACTTTAAAAAAATTCGCGATTAGGCCCAGGCTACCGCGTGCCAGTTTAATATTCTCCTTTCACCGTTTCAACAACGGTTCAGATTACATGTTGGGGTGGCAGGCAATCGTCAGCTCTCAACCTAGGGGACAAGAGATAATTGAGATATGACATGAAATAAGACCCATACCTGGAGTAGCGATGGAATGCATGGGAGTATTCCGAGAAAACCCGCCAGTCAACGACAACGTCCGCCACGTTTCCAAGATACTAAAAATCCGATACAACCCCACCGGGTATGGAACCCAGATCACCTTTGTATATGAGTATTAAAAAAAAATACAGTTGTTTCCCAACAATTAGCGGTAATTTTCCTATATTTTTTTCAGGATACAGTCAAACATATATGTACTGATGTTTCGAGACTCGTACAGTAAAAACGCTCAACACGTCACCATTTACGAGCTTTGAAATCCTCGCGTTTAGGCTCTGATCGAAATTTCTTCTCTCGTTCATTGTAGCACCATCTTAGCCTGCTTTCGAGCAGGGTTAATCGTGTGTTGATCGCGAAGTCGTTCTCGAGACAGGTTGGGCGCTTGAACATTTTACTTAGTTTACTGCTTGAACACCTCAGGTTGGAATTTTGCCCTGCCCAGGCTAAGCATGTTAGTAATTGTAATCACTAGGGACCCTTGCTTTTCGCGAAAAGTATTTTGCCTCACATTGTTTCCGTGCCTTACGCGCACATCTGCAGTTCTGCTTCGCGGTCAGCGATTGGATATTTTAACTGTCGCGAGCCTTGAAATCCTTCCGGCAAAGCACAGATGTGTGGTGTTGCAGGAAGGTTTTTGTAATTGGCTCAGTCAAATGAGATACGGCTCTTCATACAGACACGCTGCCAAAAACCATGAAGCAGATTTGCAGATGTGCACCTGAGGCACTGAAACAAAATGGGGCAAAATTCTTTTCAACTGGAAGTGCTAAAGGTCAGGTTAGGTTCGTGTAAACACCGCGGAGCTGATTGATGGCCCTTCGGAGAAACTGGCTCGGAGAGTTAATAACCAGCAATACGCTAGAAGCAATCAGCGCTAACAGCAGAAAGCTGACCCGCTAATGGCGCCGTCGACAGTTGTGATAAAAATGAAACAATCGTGACGGGGGCAGCCAGCGCGTTATCAGTTCATTAAGCTGAGTCGCGAAGCGTGGTTGGAGCATCGCGTGAGCCCTGGTTTCCATCGGTCTCTCGGGGGAACAACCGACCTGGTTCATGGTTGGGGAGAGGTGGGGAAGGGGATGTGATGGAGGGCGAATGTTGGACTGCAGAACAACAAAAGAAGGGGTAAACCTTTACCCTTCCACCAGAGAGACAGGCATCTATCGAGCGACGTCATGTCTGTCAAAGTGGGACTGCCATTGAGATTCAACTTGCAGTTTACTTGTACACATGACTATCTAAAGAGCACGTGTAGCGATTTGGTGGCACTCACTATAGTTAGAGATGATGGTTTATCTCGGGGAAAATTGACTGTTTGCTGGGTTTCAACGCACGTTCAGCTTTCGTAAAGATTACTGGTCTTCGCTTGTGCGTGGAGCTGTTGCCCTATTTAACGAAGCCAATAAGAATCCCCCTATTGTAATAGTTGATGCCTATTATTGGTCTACCGACAGCTTAGTTGTGTCAGACATATATATCATCCAATCATGCATGTCACAAGGTACTACAGTGCTTTCAAGAGTATACAGGGTGGGTTTGAATTCGACCGACAAACTTCGTGGGGCGATTCCTTATGCAAACTAAGGTAGGGTTTACATTTACCAAAATATGGCCGGAAAAGAATATTAAGGGCGTTACGGCCACATGAAAATGGATGTGCAGAATCGATTTTAATGAACCCATCGAAAACCGCTGGAGGTATCGAAAACAGCATAAGGACACGTATTGGAGGATAAAAAGACCTGTTTTCTGACGACATTATATTGGTACGAATCGACCCCTTTTGTAGGAAAATGGGATATGTGAGATTGCGGTCGAATGGCATTTCGTACCCGCAACGTTGTCTCGTAGTTTGATGCCTGTTTATGAAAGAACATGTGTTAAACAACAGGAAAGGTCGCCTTGGTAAAACACCCTCCTGCCAACTGTTTCCCCAAAAACAATTATCGACGTATTTGCGGGTAGATTGGAGTGGAATTCTCCAACGCCTGTTTGGTTATGCAACTAATCAGGCACTGCTACTACAGAGGTGGCGGTGGTCAGGCGGCCACATCTCTTTACTCCAACATAGGTGATGCGGGTTCGATACCCGGTGGGATCACCTCAGTGTGCCACATGTGAAGAATGTCGCTGGTCGGTAGGTTGACACGGGGATCTCCCATTGGCCCCGCCCTTACATTCTGGCGTGTCTCCAAACACACATCGCTCACCCCCTTTCCAAAATGCCTCGACAGCCATTGCTGTTCAGAGCCACCCACATCTCTCTATCACACCGCTGCCACATACGTATGCAGGGGAGTTCAGCGGTGTAAGCGAGAAGCGTACATGTGTGTCCGTCCATTTTATTTACACATTGACACCTACAAGAATGGCTCTATTAAACGGCCTCAATTTTCCACACACAGTTTGCAGCGAAGCACCATATTTTGGCGGACACATGTAAACACACCTTGCCTGTCGGAAATGTTGCCAGCCGCGGTGACAATCCGCCCAAAAAGATCTTCACTTAGCACCTGGGTCTCATACACATAGTCCCGCATCAGCCCCCAAAAGATGAAGTCCAACAGGTTAAGGCCTATACACAATTGATTACTTTAACATTTGCCTTTACGTTTCCGTTACTTTAAGATTTTGTCAATGCACAATACAAACGTAAAGTTAAAGCAATGACAGTTGAAAAACAATTTTAGAATCCTTTTATTTGAAACGGAACAATTGTGATGTCAATCATTATGTATTTGCCATAAAAGCATATCATGAAGATATTAAAAATGTGTACAGTTATTAAATATTTTATATTTATGATAATATTTTGCAGAACAAAAGCAACGCCATCTATTGACGAAACTTACAGTTCATCTACAAATACTTCTCAAATTTTATTTGTAAGTTTTTCCGAATACATTAAAACCATGCCTGTTAAATTTTTCATGAAACCTTAGTACTGGAGAATAAAACGATGCACAGAGATGAAGACTTTTTATTATAACATACATAATCAGCTGTTCTTTGCAAACGGCCATCTTGACTTTGACTTTAGCTTTTCAGTTTATCGAAAACGTAAAGTCAAGGATGCTTGACTTTACGTTTGGCGGCGCCGTTGTGTACGACCCCATAAGAAGCAATGTATTGAAAGCTATCGTGAAGTCAAATGTTAAAGTCAAATGCTAAAGTTTTCTATTGTATATAGGGCTCTAAGGTCGGGTGAGCGTGCAGGCCACCCAGTAGATCCACCGTTGCCGATCCATTGGTCAGGAAATGCGTTGTTCAGGAACGTGCGGACGATATCCACACGATGGGCTGGGGCACCGTCGTTCTGTAACCACATTCGTTGTCTTGTTTTCAATGGCACATCCTCTAATAACTCCGGGAGAGTTTCCTTTAAGAACACAAGATACCTGTGGCTGTCGAGGCGAGACAAAGTTGCGGGTACGAAATGCCATACGATCGCAATCTCGCATACCTCATTTTCCTACAAAGGGTGTTGATTCGTAACAATATCATGTCGTCAGAAAACAGGTATTTTTATCCTCCAACACGCATCGTTATGCTTTTTGCGGTACGGTTTTCGATGGGTTCATTAAAATCGTTTCTGCACACCCATTTGCATGTGGTCGTAACGCCCTTAATATGCTTTTACGGCCGAACTGCTAAATGTAAACCCTACTTTATTTTGTATAAGGGATCGCCCCACAAAGTCACCCCATATTGGCACAAAAAAATTTTCGCGATATACCATAATATATAACTATTGTACAGAATCGCACCACCCACCAGTACATGAGAGGATGGTCATATCCACCCTGGTGAACGGAGCCAGACATGTGACGAATCTAACATCGATCAAGAGCTTCATCATGTGAAAAACAGTATGGTGGCGAACGGTTGAAAAATACATCATCACAAAAATCAGTAACTTTAAACATCTGAAAGAGCAATCCAAGACTCACGAGAGCTCGCACCTCGCACTTCTACCATATGTTAAGGTTAATAATACTATACGTTGGAAAGATCAATGTTAAAAGTTTGGCAAGGGAAATTTTCTGCCGCTTGAGCGCTGGTATCACATCACGCTGACCAATAACAGAGCTTTCCTAAATTTTAAGTTACATGAAGTCGATATTTTGAAAGCCAAAATTGGTTTCTTTTGATTTAAAATTAAATTAAGTTACTTATCTCTTTGCCATGCCTAGTTAAAATTAATTTATTACGGTTTCGTATTTTATTAGGTACGTTAGCGCAACTAGCGACAGAATTTGTCCCTCTGCCAAACTATCCCATAAGGTAACACATTTTATTTCCAACCTGCAGTATAAATAACCTACTTATGTCAATAGAACCACAGATAAAATATCCAAACACTCCAGAAAAACAACAGAAATATAGTACACAAACATATACGTTCTTCCATAATGTGAAATGCAAAACTAAACGATATACTATTGTGGCATTTTCAAGGAAACATGTTCGTGGGAAAACATCTATGTTGGACAAACAAGACGGTGAATATCAACTCGACTCAAATAATATCTTGTAAGCAATCAAGTACAACAGATATAGATCTGTTATAGCCCAACACTACCACTAAACAAGACCTTTCATCCTTTTTGACTAGATCGAGTAGACTGCAAACATTCCCAACTACACACGCAATATCACCAGAGAAACCATTGAAATCAGGAAACACCATAATAATTTTAATATAGAAGGTTTATATAACTTCAAAAAAATGTGGAATGCCCTTCTCAAAACTGTCCAAAAAAAAAAAACTAACATCCACAACTACATTATAAAGCGAAGACGCTGTGCACCAATGACAAAATCACGCATGAATTGCTATAAGTGCTCGGCCAATTACAACACAGCTGGGTTCTGATAAGCTGGCACATTTTGTATGTATGGATTTGATATTTCCAGAAAAGCCCAATAGCAGACAGCCATATTTTTTTTTTCAGGAGAGACATAAATGTGACTTCCTCCCAAAGTAAGGTAGGATTCACATTTCCAGGAACAATTTCACCAATGTGAATATTACCGTAGTTAAAAATCCCCTTCATGCCTCTTATGTTTCCTGATGTCGTGCACTTCCTGAAATGCCCTATTCACACACAAACTCATCATACATATGAATACCCGAACTGGACCTCAATACGACACTGACAAAGGTAGCGACAAGAACAGCCGAGACGAGGAAGAAGCTTTAAACTGGACGTTACCTCTACTCAAAAGCCGGGATATGTATCTCTATTGGTAGCAATACTATCTGTTGAGAGGACCTTAGAAAAGTGCCCACTTTTCCGCGAATAGCCAACGGCCGTGAAAATCTGAAATTGATTTCTAATTTCACTGATCCGCTCACTGTTTTTGAAGTTAGCAACAACAACTTCTATTTTTTTTGCACGGTAAGCTGTTTTACTTTACTCTAAAATTTTTAGTGTATATTTCGAAGAGTCAAATGTGCTATCCCGCACGAAGGAGTCAAGTGCAGGCGATTCTGAGAGGGAGTGTACCTCGTCAGGCGGCATGGTAATCCAGTCAACGTCATCTCTCACCGTAGCTCCGGGTAAAACGGAGGCCGTCTGATTAGGTTCATTGCGTCACCGTCTGAATATTTGATCAACTACTGAATTAAACAGCCGCGCACCTGTTAGCATGTCACTGCTGGATAGTTAGCGAGATGGTTCCGAGAGGACTAGGAAATAGGGCAATCACTGGTCGGCGGCAAATGTGTCCTACGCAAGAGTCTAGGAGGCTAGGAAGGGAATCATAGCGAAGTAGTTTCCGTAATTCATCAGTCCCTCTTACTCCCATTAGTAGAGCCAGTGATTTTTGGTGAAAAGAATTCTGCAACAACTTGTTTCAATACCTTATGTGAACACCTGCAACTCTGGTTCATTGTTATTGGCAGAATATAATAGGTAGGGCCTGGTAGTTTTCGCGAAAAGACTTTTGCAGGACTTTGTTTCAATGACTTTGGAGTGCACCTTCATCTCTGCTTTGTGGCCAGTGATTGGATGCCGTAAGACCCATCGTGTGGAGGTTAAACCCGCAAATCACAGACGTGATGTGTGGCAGTTATCCATGTCCTGATTGGCACAGTCTGCACGAAAACACTCTGTCAATAATCATGAGGTTGAGCTGCAGGTGTGCACGTATGACACTGAAACAAAGTGGGGCGAAAATCTTTTCGCGAAAACTACCGGGCCCTAATAATAGGGCAGAGACGTGGCTCATTTGACTGCACCAACCAGAAGAATATTGCCGCGACACAACACGTCCGTGATTTGCAGGTAGGACCCGAGACGCCGAAAGTTAAAAACTTCCAATCAATGGCCAAGAAGCAGAGAAACAGGTGTTCACATAAGGCATTGAAACAAACTGTTGCAGAATTCTTTTCACCAAAAATCACTGGCTCTACCCATTAGTCATTATCGGGGATATGAAAAATTCGGGTTGTATTTTGGGTAGAAGCTAGAATTCAAACAACTGTGCTTTCGTGACTTATTTGACACCAACTGGAGGCCGCTGAGCCAATATCAAAAGTATCTAAATGCAAACCAAATCGTGTGACATGACTGGGCAGGCGAGCAGCCAACGAGAAACTGCTGTCTGCTCGAGTCCCCAGTTATTCTTGAGGGATAACCTTCATGTCAGTGAACCCGCGAATGTTTCTGGTCTCAGTTATTATTTGTACTTTTCTAGCAGTTTGTACAAATCTGAAGTAACAAGACAATCAATACAGAGTTATCGCATAAAACTGTTTTAAAACCGTAACTGCTAAAAATATATGTTATTTTTCTGTCAATGAAAAATGCCACCAAAGCAATCACAACAATACAATTTCTGAGGAAATCTACCACGTTCTTCTGTCTCTTCATCGTTGTGTTGCGTCAATGATGTCGCTGGTGTGTCAACCTGTCTTGTGTGTAACACTGTCATTGTCTCTGTTATGGTCTGTTCTGTCTTAAGGTCTAGGTTCATATGACGAATTTCGTCATACTTCAACATATTTGCAGTATTTTGTATTTTCATTGATAACTTCGAATTAACTATTACGTCGTCCCGTTTCGCTGTTTATACTCAAGCCTCAGAATAAAAAAGCGACAAGATGTGGTCATTATAGTTGGCACTCGTTTCTCTTTCTATTGCCATGGTGTCGGAGTTCGTGGATGTTATGATACACTAAGGTTTAGCAGGCCTTGTTTTATAATCTGCAAGGAAATTGTCACAAAGTAACGTCACATTTACACTTGCTGATTTTATAATTGAGATAAAAATTACAGAATTTTTCTATATATGAGCGATTGTCTAAACCAATATCTGAAATTCCATTTGGCTTTGTTTACTTTCGTGTGTTCCCCGAGATCTGGTACAATAACATCGATTAAATAGCTTCCGTAATATCGCTTATGAAGGAGTTAGTTATTAACCTGATGTTATGCCACGAATCGCCATGGTTACTGTTTATTAATATACAAACCACGGTCTTAGAATTACAGGTTTGGACACTAGCCCATCTAACAATGCTATTGAGTTGAACCTGTTACGACTGAAAGCGCCACTAGCAATTAAGTGTTGTTTTAACATTGCAGTATAGCGTCGTGCTAGCAGTTCTCCTAACAGCTCCGACACAAGTTTGCTCCTTGTAGTCCCATTTACGCAATGTTAAAACAACCCCAGAGAGCCAGTGGCGCCAATCAGTCATAATGGGGTCAATTTTCATCTCCAAGTGTCCAAACCTGTTCCTCTATGGCCGTGATACAAACTAATTTCATTGTCGAGCACTAAAAGTGCTTACATAAACCAATGTCTTAAATACACGTGTCATTGTTTCAATTCATGTACACCCTGAGTGGTGTTACGATAGAAATAATGAGAATGTTTACTTTGTCACTTCTGTCACCTGGTATTTATTCTGTGTCCAAGTACTCACAACGGCTGTTCATTCGAGTGAGAGATCTATTGCAGCGAGGATGTAATTTGTTTCTACTTATAAAATAACTAGACTGTTACGCTGCTCTTTTGTTACATGACCAAACTGAACGTTGACATATTGTAGGGGAATATAGGGAATTGTGTACATTAGCAGGGAGGAGGTAACGATTTTTTTTCAACAAAAAATCTTTGGTATAGGACATTGCACACTATGGGCTGCAATATGGCTCCGTTCAATCTGGTCACGCATAGTGATAGACCGTCAGCATTGGTCACGCATCCCTTGGTTCGCAAGACGGCCAATTGCCCCTCCCCTAATCAGATAAGAGTCTGGTACATTGTTGCCACGTCGTACAGGTCGTCCACGGCAGACAACCACGCACAGCCTGCCAAACTTCTTTCTCTATACAGCGAGCATTTCTTGTAGCCACTCAGGGCGCTATGAAAGCAAAGTGAAGAGATTTTTGTCAGAACTTAGCGCTGGCCAGAGTGACATAATGTGAGTATGGAGCAGTCCTGGAATGAAGAGGCGGGTAAAATGGGAGATCCCAGAAAAAAAACCCGTCGACCAGCGGCATAGTCCGGCACGTTTCTCACATGGGTTCTTAGTGCGTTAGGCACTGCGCCGACCGCGGTTTCACTACGACAGCAGAGAAATACACACTGGTAACCCTAATTAGACAGAACGAACCAGTTACGTAATCAGTAAGTGAGACGTCAAAGTGCATGTAAGTGCAACTTAGTGCAACATTGTGTATATAAGTGCAATTTAGTGCAAGTGCAACTTCGTGTGGCTTAGTGCAACTGAGTGCATTTTAGTGTAACTAATGTTAAATTATGTTAGATCGGGTTATGTTACATTGGCATATGTCGGATTAGTTTAGGGTATGTTAGGTTGGTTGTGTTAGGTTGGTTGTGTTAGGTTGGGTTGGGTTAGGTTGGGTTATGTTAGGTAATGTTGCATTAGGTTGTTAGTTTGGGGTAGGTTGTGTTACATTAGATTGAGATGAGTTTGTTGCTGTTTTGAACTCTGTGCAACACAAAACAACTCAGTGCAACTTAGTGCAAGTTAGTGTAACTTAGTGTAAGTTAGTGCAACTTAGTGCAAGTTAGTGTAACTTGGTGAAGTTAGTGCAACTTAGTGTAAGTTAGTGCAACTTAGTACAACTTAGTGTAACTTAGTGCATTTTAGTGTCCCTTAGTGCAATTAAGTGCAGTTTAGTTCATCTCACTGCAACTTATTGTAATCTATGGGGTAAGGTTGGGTTAGAAAAGATTGGGATATTGTCAGGTAGGGTTATGGTAGGTTGGGTTAGTTTAGCATGGGTTAGGTTACATTGAGATAGGTTAGGCTAGGTTAAGTTGGGTTAGGTTAGTTTGATATAGGTAAGGTTAGGTTGGATTAGGTAAGTTTGGGTTAGGTTGGGTTGTGTGGTGTTAGGTTAGGTAAGTTTATTTTGGTTAAAGTTATGTTTGTTATGTTAGGTTGTGTTCGGATATATTGAGTTAGATTATGTTAAATTGGGTTAGGTTAGATTAGGTGATTTTTCATTAGGTTATGTTGGTTTAGTTTATGATGGGTTAGGTTAGGTTGGGTTGGGTGAGTTTAGGTTAACTTGTGTTAGGTTCGGTAATGTCATGTTGGGTTAGGTTTGATTAGATTTCTTTTGAGTTATGTTATGTTTGGTTAGGTTAGAACGGGAAATGTTTGTGTTGTTTATGTTAGGAGGATCTAGTTGGTTGTCTTAGTTTAGGATGTGATAGTTTTGGTTTAGTTATGTGGGCTTAGGTTCGTTTTGGTTAAGTTTAGTTGGATTATGCTAAGTTGGATTAAGTTGTTATGTTAGGTGAGATTGGGTTAACTTAAGTTGGGTAAGGTTAATTTGTGTTATGTTCGGTTAGGTTAAGTTGGTTACTTTAGGCTGTGTGTTGTGTTAGGTTAATAGGGATCAGTACCTACCATTGTGGAATAATGTATTGTGTTTTCGATATCTAAAAGCCACGTGACATAACTCCGTCATTTGTATACAGCATAGAAAAATGAATTCCTTCTCCCGGAAGGTTTCTAAAAGGTTCTGAAGATGTTACAATTTTATAATACTTAAGAAAGTAATATTTGTGCCTTGTCATGCGGAAAATTTAGATAAATCTCTTTGTATGGAACTTACAGCAGAAAATTAGTAGTTCGAAAATGACGATAACCGATCCCCTTTAAGTTTTTATAAGTTATGTTTAGGTACTTATACTAGAGGAATTTAGGTATTTTAAATTTTCTAATTGCACAATATCTACAGCAACATACACACCAAATGATGGAAATCATAAGAAAAGAAACCTAAATACAACTAAAAGAACCTATGAAATTTAGTTTCAAATGCTATATAAACTAGCATGAATTTAACTAGTTTCATACTCATACTTTTGAAATAAAATGAGACATTGCATATATCGAAGTTACTATTTGTTGAATAAAGAAGAAGAAACAAAACTGTAAAGAATAATGGTGCATTTTACCCTTTTCAAATTCATTGTGAGACATGGAAACA
>PNEQ01033381.1:0-40170 GCA_003012365.1 Medauroidea extradentata
TTGGACCTTACTTCACACTTTCCGTAAATAAAAAATGCAATGGTCGCTGCTGTAAGTCCAAAGGCAAAAGCCTGCAGAAATACTACTTAACGTGATTTCAATGCGTTTTCTCCGAAATTTAAAACTACGCTTCCCAATTTTTGAATTAAAGACATCATGTCTGAAAAAGGCTTTTCCAAGACGGTTG
The DNA here is from genome assembly GCA_003012365.1 of Medauroidea extradentata. Classification (NCBI taxonomy): domain Eukaryota; kingdom Metazoa; phylum Arthropoda; class Insecta; order Phasmatodea; family Phasmatidae; genus Medauroidea; species Medauroidea extradentata. The sequence goes on from PNEQ01033381.1 coordinate 188, forward strand.
TTACAAAAAAAAAAAAAAAACACCAAATGGAATCGTAAAACAAAAATAAACCAGCATGTGTTGGACCTTACTTCTCACTTTCCGTAAATAAAAAAGGCAATGGTCGCTGCTGTCCAAAGGGATGAAGCCTGCACAACGTTTTCGCAGCCCGCGCATAAAGATGATACGGTTGTTGACGCCGCCAGTCCAGCATTTATCGCCTGCATGTTTCAGTTTCTCCAACGCGAATAAATAGAACACATTGTAACCGTCTTTGTATTCAGAGTACCTGCCATTGTAGTACAGTAAATGCCCGTTTTACCATAACTGTCTTAAAGTCATTTAGCCCTAAATAACATTTAAATAAACCCACAGTGTAGCTACCATCTGAGTGAAACCCCCCCCCCCCCCCAAACTAATAACAACTTTTGAACCCCCAATATAATAATTCAATATGAAAAAATAATCATTTTGTAACACTGGTATCAGTCGCCACATTGAAACATTTTATTTTTCGCTCTTATGAAATTATGAGAAGAAAAGTGTTAGATTTGTTACTATAATATCAATTCTATTCACCTCGCGCTACAATAAAAGCATTGAAGTTTAACTTTTAACGTATATTTAAGCCGTAATGAGTAAATTAATAATATAAAAAATAAGAATTTTCTAACAGCAGTTCTATCTGTAACAATAGTAACGACATAAATATATTTACGATGTCTAAAATTCTATCAGTATATAGGCCCTATTCTATTACGAAGTTAGGTTAAAGTTCCAGAAATTTACGCAAAAGAAAAGTTATGACACAGAATACAAAAATGCAAGATGATGACTATCACTCACTCTTAGTATAAAGCTAACAATGGGTCTAATGTGTTTCTTGGGAGTGACAGACGGCCTCAAAGATGGATATTGGAAATGTGTAAATGAACCTCAAAATGACAAGTAAGTGGCATTAAGGCGGCCGCATACCCCAAGCTTCAAATACGTTGCCGCTTGATTGTAAACAGGTTTTTTCTACGAAAATATTCCACGTGTGCCCATCGTGCCAAAGTACGGAAAGAAATCAAACTTCAGACAAGGTCGGAACCTCATTGTTAAGACGTCATGCTTATTAAAAGCACTGTTTCTAAGCCCTCCTGCACGGCTAAAAACTGCCGTTTCAGACTTCCGTACTTCAAAATGTACTAACCGGATGTATGCGAAACTCATACTTCGACGTACACTGAACTTAGTTGCAGACTTTCAAATAATAAAATTACATGGTCTCAGCTTATTGTCCCATAGTAAACACCGTTCGGCGGGAAGCTTGCACGCTAGTTTAGCGCTTGGCTCGTTGAGGCGACGCTGCATTTGATGCGCACTTCAAGGTCGACCGTACTGCTCCGTCGCTTTTCAGCCTCTCACCCGCGGGTAGGCGGGGCCCTTAAGAGCGCGTGGTAAATAAATAAACGCTGAAAACATCAGTTGATTTCTACGCTTTTTTCGAAGCCGATATGGATAAAATGCTCAATGACAACCCTAGATAATGGTATTTGCCATCTTTATGAGTAAATATTTATCCAGAATTACTAATTCGTTACGCGTGATCTCTTGCGCCGCAGTTAAAAGCACGAGGTCCCGGCGTCAGAGATTGTGTCTCAGAAGTTCGTAACACTGGAAACAATTTTGTTTGAAACGTTGGCTAAAAGTATTGAGTAGGGTCGCTATCGTTTACTTTTATGCAAATTGGCTTCAAGAAACCTACAGTTATAGATTAATGTGTTTAGTGTTTGTTTTGACCTGTGATAAAGTATGAGAGACTGTTACATGTTTCGTACTGTACTATTGCCGGCTTTTATAGTCACTGTTCTGATAATACTAATACGATAACACTAGTTGAACTATTGTGCCGTGCCTCGATTAAACTTGAAAAGAAATAAACGACCCACTACTGAAACTACTTGGTACAAGATGCTCTGTGATGTTAGCTGTGGTTTAGCCTATAGAGTCAGCTTATATCTCGAACATGAAACACCAATATTTTCTGTATCGGTCTTTGCGACCTATCATGTCGGTAAAAGATGGAGACGGTTAGACGTGAGGCAAGTTACGTCCCTCCCTAACCTTGAATCTTATCTACTAACCGGATTTCAGCGAAGAGGGTAGTTAAAAACCAGGTTAATTCTTATATACACTAAACAAAGTTGATATAGTTACACCAGTTATAACTCAAGAATGGCTGGACCGATTTTAATGACCCTTGATTTTTTGGATTCGACTCCTCCCCGAATAACAGAATAACTATTAAAATATCGAAAAATTTTACGAATAAACGAGTATACATACTAATATCATAAATTCCCGCAACAATGAAAATTGGTACACACAGGTATTTGAAGACAGTGAAAAATTTCACCATATATATTCCTCGAAAACTCCACTAGATGACGCTGCAATCGGCCCTCTTTAGAAATCATCAACGCAAGTGCGATGGTGAGGGTCGAAGGCCCGAACCGAGGCGTACTACGTCAACTTCCAAAATGTTTCAAATGCGATGTCTTTTCGAGGGCTGAATTATATGCGAGCAAAGCCACGGGTAAAAACTGGTCAATTATAATATGTCGTTACCTAAATATTTGTAATTCTTCTACTCTGGAGTTAAAAAACTGAAAAAAAAATCAATAAACCCACTTAGGTACTAAAGAATGTTGCTGACCAAGTTACTAATTAAATTACTTATGTTAAGATAATTGCAAAAAATATATATGAAAAAATTTGTAAAATAATATTGCTTCTACGCGAAATTTATTACAACCGTTGGTATGATTTCTGAATAAATATACTGCACACACACACACACACACACACACACTCATATCTGATTTTTCAAAATCCTCGAGTAAAGGAAACAATGAAACATACATGTAAAAAAAAGGGGGGGGGGGGAATTAACGTAAATCTGAGCAGTAAATTTGCGAAAGTAATGAAAAGAATTCTTGAATAAGTAATGAAAATAACCTAATAATATGTACACAAAACACAAATTTCAACAAAAAAAAATAGTAAATTTTGACGCATTTTAAAATATAATTATCGGCATAGTAAATAATTATTACACAGATTCCATTTCAAAATGTAAACATTTTATGGAAGAAATGTGGCAATTCCTACACGAGCAACTTACTGCTACTATTATGTCTTAAGCTTATGTATAACTTTCCATCGAAGTTATTTGCGAGTGCGCAGAAAGATCTATGCATGTCGTACGAGAAAATTTCCTTACGTCGATTGTTAGTCAAATTACACTAGCGTATATGTGAATCATAATGTTGGTCGCAGTAATTTCACATAGTATTTAAGTGAAAATTAATTTCCAGTACAAGTTGTGGGACGTAAACGTACACTCTTCAGGAAAATGTGCCTTTATTGTTTACCTGCGTGTTTTATAGTGATTAAACTGTTTTATGAGTACTTATATAAGAAAAGAATCGTTTTACTTTTTACTAACTTCGGCTGTCGTCTTGGTAAATTAATTATGTTCTGTTATTTTGCGAAGAGGTTTACTTCGAAATAAATGTTTTAATGTAAAGAAAGCGAACAACAGATAGCACTATCATCGCAGCCGTTGGCACCTCCAGCAATCCACTGCGCTGTTTTACCTACCATACTTGCCTGTTATGGCCGCGGTTCACCTCAGTTTTTAACGTAATTTTTTATTTTTATATTTGTACCAGATATATTTTTCTTATTTCAGACATAAATTGTGATTAAATCTTACTCTAAGGAAATTTGTGTATATCTCATAGTTTTTGCGTAATGAGTCGTAAACGTCAAAATTTGCACTTTACGGTTTTAAGTACGCCACTAAAACCAACAGACGTACGGAACCAAAAAAATCAACAGTGTATAACAATGTTGTAGGCTATCATTTGACACATATGAAAACAAAAAAGAATTTTTTTTCGTATTTAATAAAAACGCTGAATTTTGAAATGAAAATTAAAAAATTTCTAAATGTTTTAAAATACAAAAATTTATTTTTTCTTGTTTTTATATATGTCAAATCATAGCCTACAACATTGTTATACGCTGTGAATTTTTTCACTTTGGTATGTCAGTTGGTTTCAGTGGCGTACTTAAAACCGTAAAGTGCAAATTTTGACGTTTACGACTCATTACGTAAAAACTATGAGAGATACAAAAATTTTATTAGAGGAAGATTTTGTCACAATTTATGTTTAAATTAAGAAAATTAATATCTGGTATAAATATAAAAGACGTTGAAAACTGAGGTGAACCGCGCGGTCTACGGCAATATTCATCGCCATGTTTATATTTTTAAATTTATATCATGTTGTTCTTGTTTGAAACACAATGCGACTAAATTTTGCTCTTATAAAAATATTTTATCTTTCACAGATTTTGCGTAATGGCTCGTTAAAGCCCAAATTTGCCTGTTTCCGTTTTAAAGACGACACTAAAACCAACTCACTCACCAGACTGAAAAAATTCACAGTGAATAACAATGTCGTAGACTACATGTTCATTAAATAATGATGTGTTAAAAATTTGAATTTTTAAAATTTTTATTTAAAATTTTATCATTTTCAATTAAATTCAAAAAAGTTTTATTATTTGCTTTTGTGTACGTGAAATTATAGCCTGCGGCGTATATATCCGTTGTGTTTTTTTTTTTCAGTTTGGTATGTCAGTTGGGTTTAGTGCAATCCTTAAAACGGAAACATGCAAATTTTGACCTTTACAAGCCAATACAAGAAAACTATTAGAGATAAAATAAATTTCGTAAGCAAAATTTAGTCACATTTTGTGTCTAAAATATATTTAAAAAATTATGTGGTACATATCAAAAATAAAAAATGGTGATGAAAATTGCTGTACACCGCGCCCTTAACTGTACAATACTAGTTCTGTAATCTGAACAAAGTCAGGGGGTGCCTCTAACAGTCCACGACATTATTTGTGTTTACTATACTTGTTTGTTAACTGTACAATACTAGACCTGTAATCTCAACAGAATAAGATGGTTTCGATTACAGTAAACTGCTCTGTTGCAATGACCCTACACGCTACTTATCTATACAATTATCTCTGTAATTGTAACAGATTCGGAGGGTATCTCTAACAGTCCACGATACTATTGTGTGCACCATACCTTTTCTCTAAACTTGTGAAAAAATAGGAATTGTCTACAATACATTCCGTCACAGTTACTAAACGGCAATGTTGGGTATATAATATCGTGTTCTATTAACGTAACAATACTCTTAGGATTGTATTCACAACCGTTTGTATAGTTCCTAGTATAGAACACACTGTTCCTACAATAAAATAACTTTCAAAAGTACGTATATAGTTCTGCTAATACATTGGATTGTAAAATATTACTGAACATGTTGTTGCGGGTACTAAAGTTTGGTTGTCGCTACCCTAAAATGTCATTACAGATTTCTTTCAGTGCAAAACACCCCGCGCACCAATTCAGTACCAAAATCAAGAACTAACTGTTGAGGCATTAACGAAATTTACTTTTTACGTAACCGTTATTTACTAAACAGTCTTCGAAAGTGCTCCTTTAACTGTGAACAGCTGTTACTCTAATCCACCCGATTTAAGTTATTGGCGAAAATTTTCTCCGTCTTATTTTACGAACAGATAAATATTTACCCATCGTGAAGATTTTGCTTTATAATTGTTTATTAGCAGAATCGACGACTTTATTTAAACGTGTACAATTAAAGTGAACAAGGTTGTCTGCGAGTACAAATACAGTCGAAGGGGTCAAGGGGTCGTGAGTAACTATGGGGAACGAACAGCTAAAGGACAAGTAAAGATGAGGTCATTGCAACGAACTGAAACGCAGCGTATGTCTGGAATTGGCGCAACTAGTTTTCGTACAGTAAATTGTTGTTACTTCGTACCCTAGGGGTAGGGGTAAAACTGTACCAGGTACTTCCTTCCACAAAATACCTTTGTGGCCTTTCACAGTTGAGCAAGCTTCATGATTAACAAGATTGTTCACCAAGAGCACAATTATATATTTGAAATCGTCGATCTTCATATGAAATTAAATTAGGCAGGTGGTAGTTGCCCTGCCTGGTACAATGTTGCCCTAAGTAACTGCGCGTCTGGTAAATGTTAACGAATACCTTATTTATCCTAGATTGGATTGAAGATGGTGGGGGAATATAGCCTGCGAATTCTGAGGGTTACTTCCATGCAAGGCACGTCTTTTGGAAGAGACTCGAATGATGATGCTTGCCCTGGAGGGACTCCGGCAGAAACTTGTCCGAGAAGGGAGACGGTGATTTCTGGAGAGAAAGTGGATGAAAAAAAAGGACAGATGGAGAAGCCTGCTGCGACTTGTGTGCTTCTTGCACGCACACCGGCCAGCTCGAAGGCGTTGCCAGTAATAATTGGTAAGGTAGTGATTTCAGTTTCGGCGTGATTGCGTTCCGAGTCCGAGGTGTGCGGCTGGACATTAAATGGGCGTGGCGAGCCGCATCTGGTATTTCGTGTGACGTCACAATGGACCCCACACATCGGTCCGAGAGAGTGAGACGGTCTGTCGGTCGGGTGAAGGGTATGGAGGGTGGTACATTTCCAGGTGCTCCAGGGTAGACCGGAATAAAACACGGCTTTCCCGAAAACATCGACCCAAGTGTCACATGGAATTTGTCTTCGTAGAAGTTAGCAGAAATTTTACGTCACTCTAAGATTACAAAAGCGTTATTTCAAGTCATGTGTAGCATACTTATTTCAAATCTTGAGGAAATACAATATAATATCGTCTAGTTCTGTAAAGGCCTGCAACTTTCTTTCTGTTAAAGCAGAAAATTTGTAAGAAAAAATAAATGCCAGCCAGGAAAAGGCGTGGCTTCAAATTTCGTCTAAAATATTAAGTTTTATGTACTATTATTTTTTAAATTAACAAATGGATTTTTTTCTATATACACTCTACATGTTCAGTCAGGAGAACTTAACATGTTTTTGTTGCAGTAAACTGTTTTACCAACGACTATATATAACTGAAATAAGAACATTGCATAACAATAACTGCGAGAAAACAATGCAAATATTCGAAAAAATTGAGCAACGCATTGACGCTATGTTTGAAAAAGGTTCCAAACAAGTTCGATAATTTCCAGTGAAGGAATCATTTGATTATAATTGTTTGAATTGCAAATACATAATTATTTGGTTATCAGTAAGATAATGCTGTTTACCGGATATACTTTTAAAAACATGTTTTTATACTAGTTACTCTGATTACGGCGTAATTATACGTTAACAACTGTACTGTGATGTCTCTATTGTAGCACAAAGTTAATATAACATGTGGTAAAGCAGCAGATATAACATTATTATTGTCAGAAGGTCAGAAAAATGAAAAATAAAATTATTCAAATTAGTGACCAGTACTGAGCCTTACGTTTAGTACACACGAGACTCTGTATTAAACACGAAAACTAGTATAGAAGCAGAACTAGGAAATAGCCACGTTTTTGCATGCTAGCTAGTGAACAATAACGATGTAGATCTTTTACAAATAGGCTCAAGAGGGCAAGGTACATAATTCAGCGCTAAAAGATAAAAGTTTAAAACTGTAAGTTTGTCTAAGCCAATTTGTAAAAATAAAAATAAAGCGGAACATATCACGCTTAAGTAGTGTATCATTCTGGGTAAATGTTTGCTCATGAAGTTGGCTAATATCATTATATAAGGCTGTCAGGGTAATAGTATTTTCAAATTGACTTTAAAAAACCTATAGATTAATAATTATGTTCTAGGATTAATTGTCTGACATGTACTCTTAAGAATTAAGCATTGCTTTAAACGGAATGATTTAAAACCCTTTTATTATCTCTACAGATAATTTTTCGTCATACTAACCATAATATACTGTGTAGGTCTAGACTAATGTTTAAATTTAAACAAATTTCACATTAGCGCACACTCAAAATTTGTTTATTTACGGGAGACAAACAAGAATGATTTTGAAAAATATCAGTCCTATTCTTGCACTTGCAAGTGTACAGGCCCTAGAATGCCAGCCATTACTATAAATGTAGCTGGTACGAGATAATGTAAGCACTTTTGAAACCCTATTTACTGTTTTCCTTTCTTATAATCTGTTGTACTTGAAAGTTAACGTCTGATGTCATAATATATGATAATTTTAAATTAATATTCTAGGCTTATATTATCGGAGGCGTAGCGTTTGTCCTGAATCAATTTTTGACGGTTTCTTAGCTCGGTCTTCGTTTGTTATAATGTCGTTTATCTTAAAATGTGTTTCTCCTGAAGTCGTTTGTCCTAAAGGCACTTGTCCTAATTTCGTTTGTCCGAAAGTCCTTCGTCCTAAAATCGCATGTCCTAAAAAGCGTTTGTCGTAAAGTCGTTTCTCCTAAAATAGTTTGTCCTAAAGTCATTTGTCCTAAAATCGTTTATCTTATAGGTTATCCCTACGATTAGGACAAACTGTTTTAGGACAAACTATAAGTACCGACATTATCGCTAACCACATATGCCCGTGCGAACAATTAATTTTAATTCTGCTTCAATAAAGAAAGCTGAATTTTATTATTTTGGCAAGGGACAGTTTCAAGTGCTAGCGTTGGTATCGGTAAGGCCACATTTCGCGTTGTGTTCGGGTTTGCACTCGAAGTTCTCTTCATAAACGCCAGCATGAATTAGACTCATCGATGCCAGCTCAACTAACGGCGGAAGTTATCCCTTGCCACATTCACCCATAAGGAATTAGATTACCTTCCTAATCTGCAGTAAAATTGAAGAGCAAACTTTCAAAACCAGACGCGTCCACAGAAATTTGAAAATAAGTTAAGAGGCCTATGTACGGGCTGTAATTGTCCTCTTTTGATGCGCGGAGACAGGTGAGTGATAAAGTTCATCTTGCCACACTCGACAGTAACAACTTCGCTTGTATTTGATGTGTGCCAAACTGGCATACAGAGTTTTCGATTTATATTTTATATTGATTTCTAAGCGGTGACCCTGCAATTTTATTTGCGAAATGTTTGTAGTAAAGTCTAGCGCATGTTTTTAGTTTCATGTTTTTCAAATCCGGGCGATATTTTTGTACACATAGCAGTGTAAAAAAAAAGTAGTTTTAACTGTTTTTAAGGTCCTGAAAATCATTTTTGTAATAAGTGTGCTGTATTTTTAAAATAAAAGAGTGAGAGAGGTTTTTGGTCAGCGTTTAACAGCGAGGCCTTCAGCGCTGGTGAGGGTTGACGTGAAGTGAATATGGAGCGGAGCCGGAATGAAGAGGCAGGAGAAACGGGAGATTCCCGAGAAAACCCACCGACCAACGGCATCGTCCCGCACGATTCCCTCATCCGGGGACCGACCCCGCCGGGAATCGAAACCGGGTCGCCTTGGTGGAACGCGGGAGGTCTGACCTCTCGATCACCGCGGCCCCTCTTAAAACAAAAGAAACATTGTTTCAAGTGTGTGTTCTTTTCGCCGATAAACGTTTTCCGAATACGTTTACCGGTTTACACGCAGAGAAGAAAAAACGCGGCACTCTACAACACTGTTCATGCCTCAGGGGCATAATCCCCTTAATAGCACTATGCAACAAGGGATAGATAACGCGTTTGAGGTAGGGAAACAGGCAGGTGATAAGGTCTATGCTGGCTTGTGCGTCAACAGCCGTGTCGCCTTTATGTGTGGGGCGCGGAAACAACGCGCCGTGTTTTGGTCATCAGCTTTTTCCTATGGGACTTTTAGAGGGCGTGGTACATAATTCAACGCTTAAAGCATTAATCTATAACTGTAGTTTTCTTGAAATCAATTTGCGAAAGTTAAACAATAGCAATCCTAGACAATAGTTTTAGCCAACGTTTTGAACAAAATTGTTTCTAGTGTTACGAACTTCTGAGGCACAATCTCTGACGCCGGAACCTCGTGCATTTAACTGCGGCGCAAGAAATCACGCGTAACGAATGAGTAATTCTGGATAAATATTTAATCATGAAGTTGGCAAATACCATTATCTAGGATTGTCATTGAGTATTCCATCCGTACTGGCTTCGAGAAAAGCATACAAATCAATTGATGTTTTCAGCGTTTATTTATCTAACACTCACTCTTAAGTGGAAACCCTACTTTTTTACGTCAAGTGAGTTGTAAAGTCCTGCGTACGATTCTCTGGTTTTGTTTTACGATTCCTGCTTTTTACGTGACTTCAGCCAATTTGATGTGTTTCGAAACCATGTTTCTAAGTATGATGTCCATGAACAAAAAGAGATAAGCATATTTTTTTAATGTGTTTTCTTTTCGTATGTTAAGATACTGAACACAGGTTCAGTAGTACACTGAAAGAACGTCCCTTAACACGGAACAATGTAGTTCTTGCACGAGCTGTATAGTGCTCTGAAATAAATTTTCAATACAAGGTTAGTAAGTTACACGCGAATATGTAGTCAGTTTTAATAATATGATAACACGTACATTTTTAATAGCAGGCAAAACTTTGTGTTTTCATTAAAAATCAGACATTTCCAGCCAACTGTCGACGGACAAGAGATGCGACACGGATGGAAGCACCTAGTACTTGTCTCGTTGTTGCGAAGGCAGGAAGGCGCATGCGCGGAGGTCTAGGCCGGGACCCCAAGAGGCAGGCCGGACTTGACGTCATAATTAACGGGAAACAAGCAATTAGTTGCTTAGTTATTCCGCCTCCCGAGGCCGCGCTCACTACGCCAGGCGCTGCGGATACAGCGCTCGCCCCACGTCCATTAGTCATCCCCGCCACCGGTAATTAAGCCTCTTCGAGTGACAACAATGCTTTTCCTGACAAACTAAATGACGTTGTTGTATGCACGCGATGCTAGCGAATGTTGTGAATCGCCGAAATCTCACAATAATATAAAATGACTATGCACTAGGAAATAGTAGGCTCCCTTCGACGTCAACAGATGCGACGTTTAGGAAACTGGAATGTCTTCTCATCTCCAGACACACCAACAGTCTGACAAACTCAAGCATATTTTTGAGTGGACGGATTACATTTAACAATCGAAAAAAAGTACAGCTGAACAGGGACCGCGGTGGCCGTATGGTCAGACCATTCGCCTCCTACCAAGGCGATCCGGGTTCGATTCCCGGCGGGGTCTGTCCCCGGGTTTTCGCAGCTGAAAATCGTGCCAGACGATGCTGCTGGTCGGCGAGTTTTCTCAGGGATTTCCCGTTTCCCCCGCCCTTTCATTCCGTCAGTGCTCCATACTCATATCATGCTATCCCTCACCAGCGCTAACCAAATGTGGAGCGCTGACCAAAATATCTCACTCACACACACAATTAAACATCGGAAATCCAGCATGAAATTCAGTCCATTCTCACCACCAAAGAATTAAGTCCCTGGAATTTGCATATCATTGGTAATATAGTCAAGAAGAGATCTCTCTGATACAAAGAGAGACAGGAACAGAAACTGTCGTACCTTTCACGCACCAAAAAAAAAAAAAAAAAAAAAAAAAAAAAACCTTACGCCTCCAAAAAAAAAAATAAAACCTTAACACTGCCTTTAAAACGTTGTTTGAAAGCGAGCCTTCTACTTTGTCCTGTTATGTTACTATGGGTTTTCTGCGATTTACCTCACATCAGTTTGTCGTACACGCCCGATTGCAACATGTCATGTAAAGGCCACAATGTTTTTCCTCCGTTTTAAGATAGTTTAACAGGCAAATATTACTAACTGTATTCACGTACGACACAAGTTCACTTTTGAACACATTACTCTTATGAATGCATTTTCCACTTGAGACATTTTTAGTTGGCACTATGTCGTGCAGGTTTGATTTTTTTCCCCCCTTTTGAACGCCCATTAGGCTCGGCATTAGTCTCAATATTGGAGTAATTTATTTTTCGCTTTTAGGAAATTCTGAGAAAAAATTTTTTGATTATACAACAAATTCTATTTATTTTGCGCTACATTACAGCTATGGTAGTTCAGCATTCAACCTACATTTAGACTGTAATCAGTCAATAAATTAAGAATTTAAAAAATAATTGTCCTTTGGTGTAAGGTAAATATAATTTTCGGTATAAATGTTCATTCTAAATTTTCTTCTTACTGTTTCATAAAAGCGAAAAACTTAGTAATCCAAAACTGAAAAAAAAATATATATATATAATAATAAAAAAATTGTAGTAGGATCCATACGTCTGTCAAAAGAGGGACAACAGTTCAGTTCGAATGTCGGTACTACCAGAATTTTTCTACAGCAATCTGTTCTGTAGATGTAATAATGTTTTCTATAGAAGGGAGATTCTCTGTACTACGTCTATAGAACAAATACTTATAGGAACAATCCAGGTGGTACCAATAACCAAACTGGGATGTTGTCTCTGTTTTAAAAGATATTATGGTTCCCACAACACATACTCTTATTTCTGTGAATATGATAACTTCACGCCTTAAAAGAGTTTTTTTATTGTTTTGATACTTAACGTAAAGAGAACTGTTGTAAAAAGTAAAATACAACACCAATTGGAAAATTATTTTGTAATCTTTTAACAGTAAATGTGGTGCAATGAAAATTGCAAACTCTGGCTCAATTATTCCTTTGTGTAATAGCAACTTCATTCATAAACAGATTTCTCTGGAATCACATAGTTAGTTCGCCTTCAGTCAGTGTACAGTACGTTATTCAGCTACTTTTGTTGTAATAGGTATCCATATGACTGGAATGGTTTTAAATATTTTTATGTCGGAGTAATGAATATCTATTAATTTTGTTTCATTTATTTAATGCCCCGAGTGTTTGTGTATGTTTCTTCAGAACCACCTTGCTAAATTCTTAGGTCTTTTAGATGAATCCGATCTATTTCCCTCTATTGACAGCTTAATTTTTTTTATTACGTATTGCTCTGTGTCAGTCCTCTGAACTCTATGTTCTCTTCATATTGCTATTTTGTTAACAAGTTTGTTGATAATAACACAGAATAAATAAGTAGTAATTTGTAGTAATAAGATTTTTGTTTTTATGGTTGATAATGATGAAAAATATGAGTACAAATGTTTGAAGAACTGAAAGTAGAATTTATTTGGTATTTTCGGAAGTTTTACTAATATGTGTACTGCAATGAGATCAATAAGTTTTTCCAGATCTGTTAAGTAATGTGTACTAAGTTTATGACTGATTGAAGGTAAATACACTAATTTTTTAACTTTATCATCCAAAACTGGAATAATTTTTATTTGCATAAGTATAAGAGTTTTTATGGCAATGAGTTGGCTGATTCATATTCAAATGTATTTGACTGAAAACATTTGAGTTATTTTTTTTTAATATATAATTTTCTTTAGGCACCCAAATTAAAAAAAAAATTTAGTGTGGTCACAAATTCTAATGTCAAGAGGTTTATGTATGTGTGTAACTCCACAACTACTTCCACTATTAAATTGTTTTCAAATTTATTGTAAAATAATTCAAAATATAACTTCTGCAAACCCTTTAATGAATTCTTATAATATATGTATGTATATATATATATATATATATATATATATATATATATATATATATATATATATATATATAGTGTACAGATTCACATAATTTACATCCAGTTTGTATATGACAGTTAGAGAAATTTTATTAAGGGTTCAAGGCGATTTGTTTTTGTGCTGAAATAATATTAATCTGCCGACACAATTTACAGTGCTGAATTTAGCTCTCTTTGATTTTATAATATTGGCACGATACAACTTTACTGACCTTAAGACAGCTAGGTAATGTACACCCGCCAATGTTGATAATTCAAATTACAATCCTGCACAAGCATTAGGATTGCCTTGAATAAAAAATCAGTCCATGTTATTAAGCGAAGTCGTGACGGGATGTTGTATACAACGAAAGGTGGTCGCCCGTATCTGGGTATAGTATGCTTAATTTCACGGAAGTAGTTTTTATTTGAATTTTTAAGTTCTTTCATTTATTAAATACAACAGCTTGTTTTTATTTAGGTTGAATAATTCATAAATTCAATAATATACAAAATATTTTTACTATTAAATTTAGTTTTAGTTAGCAATTCATGCCTATATTATAACCAAAATCATGCAAAATTGTTTAGTGACGCCAATCTTACAGTCAACAAATTAAAATAATTTTATTTTAAAAATTGACCTCGTGTTTACAAAATGAAAACTGTCTAGATTCTAAGCGGTATATCTAATGCCGATTCATTTGTATTACATGCGTAAGGAAGCATTCCTGTAGAAATAAAATTTGAAATAACTGTTTGACAGGTTTCCCTCGTAAGCGGATAAAGTTAAATCATTTTACTAAAAACTGCAGTTGATTTACAAATGTATTAGACCTTTAGAAGAGCTCTGAAATTTGTTAAGATCATAGTAATGAAGTCAAATTTATAATCGTGAAAATAACGCTGTCCACTTCTGTAATTAAAACGGCAAAACGAAAATTTACAAAAATTCTCTTCAGAAATTGTAGGTTGTTCCATATTTTTACGGGAATCCCTTCTGTTTTCAATCTTAATTTTCTTACAAAAATAGGCCTACTATACAACTACGTTAGTTTGAGTAAAGGGTTAATACCACCGTAAGTTTTTTAATTAAAAATATTCCTACTGCTAGGCCTTATATGATTTAATTTCTATGAGTTCTTCAATTTCTGTTCATTATAGCATCATCAACTTTGTACAATGGTGGAACATGATGTGTCTTAATCTCATTCGCTTGAAAAATAATTACGCATATTCATTCGATTTTTCTCATTTTAAATTAATCTAAGTCGTTAGACTGTAATGTTATTCAGACGTATATGCATACTAACTTCCATTTTCATCTAAATCGCAACGACGCACGTTAGTTACATTCTGTAACGAACACGCCTTTTGCGGTGAACTTAGCTCGTTGAAGCGTAAAGCTGGCCGGGAGATAAATAGCACGGTGCTGCCATCTATCGCCAGAGAAACGAACTCCTCGAACACCAGGTAACACGTTAACGCCCGGTTGTACGTACAAAAAATAAAACATCGTTCGTAAGAGAGTCCAATAAAAAGGTTATTCAATATGTCTAGCTTCAATCGTTAAATAAGTTCTATCAATGCAGTGATAAATAATGTGGTAAAGAAACCACAAATATTGCAAACGTTTCTAGATTGTTTTATTCTTACGGAGATGATCGCATGATTAGCCTTTACAAGGTTTCACTATAAGAAACATCATGACGTTGCCTCACAATAAGTTTGGTTGTTACGCTGTTTTAGGCTTTAAGGAAGCAATTTAAAAAAATTCTAACTGTACGGTCACGTGAAAATTAACAGAAAAATTATACAATAAAAGGGCTAATTAAATTTGGACAGAAATATAAACTTTTTTCTAGACTAAACTTTTAAATAGCATAATGCTAGTAACTGATCGATTTTTGCAGGGTTAAAAAATTAAAGTTAAAATTTGACGGTAGTTACAAACGAGGTAAAACACTGGTTTAGTTATAATAAAGTGAACTCAAGATAAATAGCAGAAATCTATGAGAAAAATATAAAAGAGCCTGAAAGTTGTTTCTTTGCCGAACTATTTTAACGCGAATATATATGCAGCATTCTCAAAAATCTTTGCATTTCATTTATATCTCGAAATAGTGTAGTTTTAAACACTGGTCTATTTTCTTTGCAGAATATCCCATAGACCAAATCTTAGTTTCTTTTAAATGTATGAATTAAGAAACACATAAAACTTATTTCGGTGGAATTTTGTAGCACTGTAAGTTATTTAAAACATATAAATATATTTCTGATAATGCCGAAATACGGAATGTTGCAAAATGCCATGTCTATATTCTAAGGAAACAATCCTCATGTGCAGAGGAACAAGAAGTGTTTTATGCACATAAGTCCGAAAATGCAGCGATCCTGCGCTACAGTTGGCATACATGACGTATGGTTGATAACGCGCGGGCAGGATCATGTTGCTGTGTCACAGTTGTTCCTACTGTCTGTGTGTTAGTGGCGTAGTGTGTGGCATAGTAACATGTTATGTACTGCTGTAATGATGCCCCACAGCAACATGATCCTACCCGCGCGCTATCAACCATACGTCAGGTATGCCAACTGTAACGTAGAAACGATGCGTTTTTGGACCTATGTTCATACAACACTTTTTGTTCCTCTACACGTGAGGATTGTTTCCCTATAATATTGACATGGAATTTTGCAACATTCTGTATAGACCAATAAAAAGCCACAAGTCATCTTTATTTGAAACAGATGAGACTGTTGGACACTAAATATACTTTTAAAAAGGGTAATTTTATCAAACCTATTCAAATCGCTGACAATTATACATTGTGTTAAGTTTTATAAATTTTCTATTTTCTATTTTCTATTGTTGCTGCAATTTCGCACGGATTTGAGCCGAAGAGTTTATTTGTATTTAATGAGGATCTAGAAAGACACGATAAGTTAACCAGCCGCGCTGTAGTTTTAGGTTTTATGGGAAATGTCCAGACACTGTTAACGAATGTACTATCGTTTTTAGCTCAAATTTTAGTTGCAGAAGTTGTGATCACTACATACGAACATAAATACTAGACCGAGTTGCATTCCGAGTTTAGTTTTGAGAAACGATCACTAATGAGTCAAACGAATCTCTCCCCTTTTTATTTATTGTTTCGTGCTTTGGTAATACATGTATTGAAGTTTTTTTTTTTTTTTTTTTTTACATTTTCTTTAGTAGAATAAATGTTACTAGGTATAATTGTTATTTAAAGTGATATCTGAGTTTAAAGTTTGGTTCATTTGAATTGGAAATTATATTTCATTCCGAACTTTAACTTTTTGCAAATATCTGAGAAAAAAACCAATCAATGTTAATTTAACAGTATGCGCCTAAAGCGGTCATTGACTCAGTCAGATCAATTCGCTTGATTGAATGGGGTCGCAGTATGCCAGTACCTGTATCAGGAGAACATGCAAAGCGTGGAGATGGCTGAAGTCCTCTGCGTATCCAACCGCAGTATAGTTTGCCTAACGAAAGATTTCCATTTTTGTTAGGTTATCATACCAGCTCTCGAGACGTACATGAATATAACCAATATCACGTGGATTAGAGACATTGGTTTATATAACCACTTGTAGTGCTTGAGATATTTATGTTGGCATCATGTTTACAGCTGTTTCAATGGAAAAAGCGACGTGTTGCTCTATCAGAGATTATTTCTGAACAAACAAACTAAGTTGACTGGCAAATTGATGAATGAAAAGTATTACCTGCAGCTTTGTGTTCACATGGTAATATTCAGTACCGTCAAGAACTACTAAGTGTTACATAATACAGGCTTAAATATTGCACAATCGGCCAATCAACGGAGTACGCTTTTGCACAAACCAAATGAGGAAGAGGCAAAAACAGTTTTTACATGTAAACTGCTTTAAAAATAAATGCCAACATAACTGTCAAAAATTGAATTCTTTCATGAGACAGACTATATGTATTATTTGTTCAAAAGATGCAACTTCTACACACACGCGCGCTCAAATTTACAGTTTTAATCTTACGCGTTCGTTTCAATAACAATGCAGCGAACAACTTCTGGGTGCTTTGAAAACTCGTACTGTCTAGTTGGTTGACTTACTTCCAGGGATAATGTAATGAAAATGGCAACCGAACTTTTTAATCTTCTTTCATGTTGCTTTAAACAGAAACACACGAGGCACGTAGACGTCTTAAAATGTTGCCGGGTGCAATAAATCTCAGGACAATATTTTTTTTTGTTCATGATCGTGATGTATTTGTTGTCACGACCACCGAATATTATATCAGAATCTAATTGGTCCGCCGACAGAAGCGACACGGTGAGCAAGATGCGTCACTAAAATTTGAAACTCCTCGTTATTGTGGCTCTAGTTTCGTTGCCGCGCGACAAAAGCTAAAAATAAAAAAATACAAGAAAATAGTTTATTTCCACTACATATTAACCCCTAGTACGACTGCCACAGATGTTCAGAGTATTTTAATTTTTTTTTTGTAACTTATTTCAAATTCCCACTGACATACCGAAATGTAAATATAAAGGCACAAGTAGGCCTACATGTTTGATTAAAAAGGGTTATGATTTGCTTATAATGACGACAAAAACTTTTCTTAAATAAATAAACGGATTTTACCACCAAATCATTAGTTTTATCAACGTTTTGGCGCAAAATTAAAGTCCGCCTCGAATAAAATCAAAATAATTTATATTTGTATTTTCGTCATACTGACGTCACAAAAAGCTTAGTACTGATTGGCAGACATGTTTTGTTTTTCGTGTCGTGTCAGTCGTGTTGTTTCATTCGCACAATTGTGATTTCGGCATTATCCGTAAACATGAGAAATTATTAACAATGAAAAGTCTTAGTGGCAGCACGTTTACAGCAGTTTTGTATAGTAGGCACGGTTATCACTCTCCCCGAACTATTATATTAAAAATATAACTGACAAAACAATTAATATATTTGAAGTCTTATCCCATGGCCAACAACTCTATCGATATTCGGATTTAATGGATTGTCTTAGAATGTTTTCTAAAAAAAATAATATATTATTTTAATTTAATTACGTTTCTGTCAGAACAGTTTGGGAAAGTTTAAGCGTAAACCACGCTAAAACAAGGCTTGGATAAAGACCAATCAAAATATGAAATGTTGCGACTGGTTGAGCAGTCCTCCACACACGAGATAAATTTTTTTGTTTAGGTTATGTTATATTCCAAAATATATTACCTATGACAACATAATCATCCACATTTAATGCTTAAGGCTCGGCATCAGTCGCCGTATTGAATAATTTTATTTTTCGCTCTTATGGAATTCTCAGAAGATAAGTGTTTGTTACTGTAACATCAATTCTGTTCAACTTGCACTACAATGAAAGCATTGAAGTTGAACTTATAACGTATATTTAAGTCGTAATCAGTCGAGCAATTTTTTTATCTTCTTAATTTACTCGACTCATTACGACTTAAATATACGTCAAAAGTTAAACTTCAATGTTTTTAATGTAGCGCAGGTTGAATAGAATTGATACTAAGTAAAAAATTTAACACTTTTCATCTCAGAATTTCATAAGAGCGGAAAATAAAATAATTCAACATGGCGACTGATGCCGAGTCTTAAAAGATCACCTAACAAAATGTAAAATTTGGTTCAAATCGGTCGTATGGTTACTAACATATAAAGGGTTCACCGACTTGTAGGCTAGCCTCCAAGAATATGTGTTCCAAAGTACAGAGCAGCTGTTCATTGGCTACGTGTTGATATAATGATGCCACTTGATTGGGCTGTATTCGGTTGCTTCTATGTAAGTGGATCATTGTACTCCAGGATTAGTCAAACAAGCCAAGGACCATTCACGAAACTATCACGAACTTACCCTTCTCTGACTTCCATCTCGTACTCAAAAGAAAACGAAAAATTTCAGGTCTATACTGACATGACATGACTCTAAAAAATTTAAATGACATCATTTGGAAAATTAAAACTGGACTGGGAAAAAATGTAATAAAGTCAGGTGAGCTTCCTACGTACTATATGAGTTAAGAATGTAATGGTATTATGTTGCTGTTTGAGAAATTTTCGTCAGCGTTTGGCATCGAGGTCTTTATGATGTGAGAATGTAGTGGTGCCGGAATCATGGGGTGGGGGACACGCGGATCTTCGAAAACCCGCTGACCGTCAGCATGATACCTACATGCGAAATTACGAGGACCGACCCCACCGGGAATCGAGCCCGGATCGTCTTGGTAGGAAGCGAATGGTCTGACTATTCGGCCCCCACTAATGGTATTATGAACAAGGGTTCAAATAAATTTACTGGGACACACATACACGCAGAGAGAGAGAGAGAGAGAGACAGACAGACAGAGAGAGACGCCGACAGGAAGGTGTTAAGGGCTCAGTGAACAACAATTTTCATCACCATGTTTTTATTTTTTATTTGTACCAGATAAATTTTTTTTTCTTATTTTAGACACAACATGTGACTAAAATTGGCTTTTACGAAATTTTTTTCTTTCTCATAGTTTTTGCGTAGTAACTTGTTTATGTCAAAATTTGCATGTTTCCGTTTTAAGGACTACACTAAAACCAACCGACATTCCAAACTGAAAAAATTCACAGTGAATAAAGACGTCAGAAGCTACAATGTCACGTACATAAAAACAAAGAATAAAAAATGTTTGTGTTAAATAAAAATTCTGAAATTTGAAAAATTCAATATTTTTTTTTAAATTTCAAAATTATTTTACTTTGCGGTTTAATACAGCTGAATTTTTATCCTACAAAATCGTTATTCACTGTAAATTTTTTTAAAATTTGGTGAGTTGGTTTTAGTATCGTCCAAACATACAAATAAAAACATGGTGAAGAAAATTGCGGATGACCGCGCCCTTAAGCAAACATATATTTCCTTCGGGAAGGATTCTAAATAACAATAATAAATTGTGTTGTAGAAACCAAGTGGTGTTAATATAATAATATAATGCACATTACACTTGACAATCAGTTACTCTCTTCATGTGGTTCTAGATCTGCCATTGCTAGATACGCTCTAATTAGAGATGATGGTTTATCGCGGGAAAACTTTACTGTTTCATTGGCTTCAGCGCATGTTCAGCTTACCAGAAGATTACTTACTCTCGCTGTATGTGTAGCTGTTGACCTATTTGACTAAACTAATAAGAACCCTACTACTGTAATATTTTATGCCTGCTATTGGTCTGCAGAATGCTACGTTGTATCAGACGCACTTCACCCAACTATATATATTGCAATGGACGACTTTGAGGTACACGCCCTCTGACATCACACCGCACGGGGAGAGTTTTGGGGATGACAAAGTTTGTTTACAAACATACTGATTTGTTGGTTTGTGACGGCAGAAACAAAAAAAAATGTTATGCACTCATATACTTGCACGCAAGAGTAAGAAATATTAGCTTCATTTCATGGTTAAGATATGCAAATACATAAGATCAATGTTTACCTAAAAAAAGCAGCAAATTCGAAACAAATAATCCATTTTCTTTGCATACTGTACATCTCATCTGGGATATGTGAAGCCAAACGTTTATATGAAGGTTATGTTCGTCTGCGGTATCCATGGAGATAGGAAATGTATCCCACACCCAACTGGAGTATGTTGGTGCAAAACAATTTTGCGATATACCTCCTCTCTACGTATTGTATAGGTTTGATTTGAAATTTCATGAGTCAGTATTTCGACGGTTCACATTATCAGTAGAGATTGTGATTTATAGCGGGAAATGTAAAATGTTTAATAATTTTGTGAAGCACACCAAATATTTTGCAATGGTTACAATACTTTTTTACATTATTTATTATTTTGTACTCACCAACGAACAACATAATTAACTCTGCAAAATATTTAGTGTTCACCACAATCCCAGAGAATTTCTGTCAATTTTTTTCTATATGTTTTTGGTGATCAAACCTGTGTTGGATGACAAATAACGAAAAACGAACAAGAAAAAAAAATGTATATAAAACACACAAAAAAAATAAGTAATCCCAGAGGATTTCTGTCTGAGATTGCTTTTTCTATTTTTGTGTGTGTTTTATATACTTTTTTTCTGGTTTGTTTTTCGTTATTTGTCATCCAACACAGGTTTGATCAGCAAAAACATGAGCAATGGCGTACGTCCACAAACCAATAAATTCTAATTGTAAACTCCCATTGCAACAAACATTTAAAAATCTCGAAAAAATCATAGCTCGCATATTTTTCGCACAATGGTACGTCAAAGTCAACACTTGCATGTTACGCTGCAATGAAAGTTGTGAAAACCAATTGACACTCTCAAATGAAATAATTAACCGTGAAATGACGTGCTATGTACAGTACTACGTTCAGAGTAACAACTCAAACCGGATAGAACAAGGAGTGGACTGAAGAATCTTGATTCAAATTTTACTTTAAACGCGCTTCTACCTGACTGAAGTAGGAGTGAAGTGAGTAATTCAGTCCAGTCGGGGAGGTAGACTGAAGTGTGGAATCCGGAGTGAAATGTTTACTTTAAACACACATCAGACTGAGTTGAAAGAAAACGAAGCGATCGCCATAATTAATCGTTTCTTTGGTTATGTACGATATTATAACCGTCCTGGGCTAGCTAAATAAATCTGTTTAGTGTTGTAAAAAACATTGGAAGTGCTAAATCAAATATATAAATTTTCTGATGAATAAATTGAAACAAAATGCCTAACAAATATTCGCCTCTTGCTTTTTTGATAGTCATTTGTTCTGTAGTTCAATGTTTCGCAAAGAGATGTCTCTAGACATGGATTCAGTCTATTTTTATTTGTCAATCTGGATTGAAAACATTATTATAAAATAATTACGTTCACTTTATATTCGCTCCATGTTGAATCCAGTCCAAGCTCAGTCCAGTCTGGAATTTTACTATAATAGCACTAATTGACTACGTAACCTTGCACGTATAAGCTTAAAACGTGATATTCTTATTTTTAAAATAGTCGCCAAAATACAGGGAAGAAGTTGCAAACTCAACATTTTTTTAAAAATACAAATGTTGTTCACTGTGAGTTTTTCTAATATTTAGTTACGTAGCCCACGACAAGTTGTTTCACTGTGAATTACTTAATTTAAGTACGTTAACTGGCTTTCAATATTTGCATGGTTGCATAACTTGCAAATTTTGACTTTGACGAACAATTCTGAGAAAACTATGATGGTTAAATTATTTCGTAGGAGGAAACTTTACTCACAAGTATCGTCTGCAAAACTAATACTTAGAGATGATGGTATATCGCGAAAATGTTTTGTGTCAACATAGCCTTGAATGCACTGACACAACGTAGCTGTCTGCAGACCAATAACATGCATTAAATATTAAAATAGCGGCATTCTTATTGGCTCAGTCAAATAGGGCAGTAGCTCTACGTACAAGGAAAAGCCAGTAATCTTTTGATAAGTTGAACGTATGTCGAAGCCTAGCAAATAGTCAAGTTTTTCCGCGATAAACCATCATCTCTACTAATACTATTTCGTAAAAATATAAAATTTTGATATCTAACGTAATTTTACTTCCATAAAACTGCACGCATGAAAATTACGGTGAGAGATTTACTGTTAACCTATGGTGAAGCTCTGTATGGTCATGACATAGTGCTGACTGGATTTCGATAGGAGCAGTTATCTATGACATAACGAGAGGTTCTCTTGTGTGTACGGAAGTTTGAACTCTAGTTTCAAGGTCAAATGTACCGAAACCAGAGTGCTTCAGAGTTATATTGGATAAACTATTTCAAACTAGTTCAAGGCAACGTAACTGACCACCTAAACTGAAGACATGAACTGTCATAAAGAAGGCACACGGTCTGGGAGTCACAACAGAGATGCTGCACCAGGTTGATGAGACGTTAACATCTGTTTACAACGGGACCTGTATTTTAAGATTTCTCGTAAACCGAGCTGGAGTGGAAGCAGGACGGTAAAAGACGTCCAATGGCAAGCTAAGGGAAAAGTGAGGGGGGATGGACATAAGGTTTTGCGGAGGTCCAACGCGTTGCCGAACGACCGGGTTGTAAAATTCCTTCAAAGCGAACCGACGTTGCCCGCCCATTTCTCATTATCGTAATTGCCTGGACCCTAAAAAGGACCCCCCAAAATGTTCATCGTTTCCGACCCTTGAATGGCTTCATTTGGGGGGCTGCTTCTAACCAATTCCCTTCCACTTCGCTCCTCTTTTTGTGCTGCAGGGTGGGTCCAATGCTTCCTGGGTAGACTACGTTGTTTGTCGGCTACGAGTTTTTATGGTTGCCTAGGTGACGAGTAGGTCACAACTCTATCACCGTGTTGGAGCCACAGATGGGTGTTTTATTACCCTGAAATTCTTCCACACTTTTCTTAAATAACTATTAACAATTATCTCTGAAATTCTTCAACTCAATTAATACAAACGTAAATATACGCATAGATATCTACTGAAGAAATTACTTATCATATGACAGACTCATACGTACTAAAAATGTGAACTAATAAACTATAAATATTACTCTCTAGCAAGAACATTCTTCGCTTGGGTACATTTTAAAGATGTGAAACCGTAAACTGAAGTACCTTGATTTCTGTAATTGGTTCACGTTTAAGTGGACCATTTTCACCTTTCAATTACACATATTTTAACAAAAACGTACAGCACAAACAATAACGATAACATAAGAATAGTACAACTATCATTACTAAAATCTCTATTAAAACTACAATCAGAGGCAAAAATAATATATTTATGTTTTATTTTTTCTTAAAATAGTAATGATAAAACAATTAATTTGTTAATATTTTAACAGCGATAATAGACCATCTTATGGACCACTACTTAGCTACTTTATATGTACTATATATATATATATATATATATATATATATATATATATATATATATATATATATAATGACGTGTCCTGACACACTTACTCACTCATCAACGCACAGCCCAAACCGCTGGACCTAGAACCACGAAATTTTGAGGGAAGTTTCCCCTTGCCCCGTAGGCAGCCACTAATAATGGTTTTTTTTCGAAATTCGATAATTACGAGGGTGAAAAAGAGTGAAATATATTTCCAAAAGAACGTCAATAGAGCTCGAACCCAACGGTCTATCATCGTGACTTTTACATAATATGTAGGACACTCATAAAAATGCATATTAGCCAATCGTAGGGTTTTTCTAAATTCAACATTTAAGGGGGTGAAAATACCTTAAATGTGTTTCCGATTAACTACCGATATCCATCGAATCCTTCGGGATAAAGAGTTGGTATTCAGTTCAAAATGTTGCTTACGTAAACACCCAAAAAGCTGTTTTAGGGTTTTTCGAAATTCGACCCGTAAGCAGTAAAAAGGGCAAAATGTGTTTTTCATGAATCGTCTATGTCTTTAAAACACAATTGGCTATCGTGGTGATTTTTACTTAAATTGGTTATGTATACAAATGTCTATGACAGGACTCTAAGACGTTTCGATATTCTTTAATTAAGGGGGTGAAAATACGTGAAATGTTATTTTTATTATCCCTCCATATCTATCGGACCAATCGAGATATCGAAGTGCTATTTGCTTTAAATTTATACTTTTGTAAATATCCCAAGAACCGATAAAACATATTTCCTGAATTCGGCCCTAAAGAGGTTTAAAAAAGAGTAAAATATGTTTCGGAGTCACAATCCATATATATATATATATATATATATATATATATATATATATATATATATATATATATATATATATATTACAATGATTTTTATATAGCGATGTGATTTATGTTTAAGATTGATGCTTACTCAAATACTTGAAAAGTAATCTGAGGAATTTTCGAAATTCGCCACCTAATGATGTGAAAAGGGGTTAAAAGCGGTGAAAAGTGTTTTCAATTAATCGTCTATATATCTTGAACCCAGCGCGATATCATCGTGCTTTTCACGTTCAAGAGACACCAGTAAAGTAGTTTAAAATGAAACTTAAGGGTTTTTCGAAATTATGTCTCTTAGGTGGTGAAAAGACCTGCAATGTGTTTAAGATAAATCCTCGATACATATCGAACCCGTCGACATAATATACAGTTAATTTTTGTTTCAGGATCATGATTACAAAAATAATTCCAAAGTGGTTTTTGATTTTTCGAAATTCGAACTCTCAGTACTGTGCAGGGTCATATGTGTTTTTTCATATATGATCGATCTTTATTCGACTGAACGGGCTACCGTCGTGATTTGCACTTCAACTGGATACTTACACAAATGTCTAGAATGTGAAATTAAAGTATTTCGAAATTCGACCCCCAGAAGGGTGATAAAGCGCATAATTTGTTTTCCATCAACCTATAATATATATCCAACCAGTAGAGATATTGAAGTGTTGTTCGCGTCAGAGTGATGCATACTTAAGTATTTAAAAAATTATATGTAAGTTTTTTTTTTTTACTTTACGAGATAACTTGATTGTTCAGAATAAACTAAGTTTGTAAACCTTCAAGGCAGACGATCCGAAAAGCAAGTACAACCCGTGAGAAATAAATTATACAGGACTTCACGCTACAGAAACATATATCGAGACGTGGTATTGTACAATCTCTATGAGCACAGGACATGAAAATGTTATTATTTAAGTTAAATTTGTTTTTAGTGAATTATTTCGACGTTACGTGACGCAGTTGTTTGTAGCTCAGGTCTACATTCCGGGAGGTTCTAGGTTCGAATTCCGTTAAAATCTGCGTGCGAAAGTTCAGTTCTGACACACAAAAACTGCAAAGCAGATCCAATTAGTGCATTTTGCATGTAGCCGTTTAAAAGTAGTAAAATGAATTTTGCAGCTCACTTTTCACTTAGGTCCCTCGACAACATCAGCTCACATAATATATTATCTCAGTAATCCCAAGACTGGGGCACCATATACGTTTCTGCGAAATATTTTCCCACCAAAACTTTCTAATGCAATTAAACTGTAAGTTAATATTTTGAAAATATATAATAGAGGGTACCGTCACCAACGGTTATGCACAGGATGAATCAGACGTTTTTCATTTAATTAACCTTTTACATTTTAGAGTCTATAAATACCTCACAACTTCAACTTTGCAGTGCTATAAATAAGGCCCAGGCGAAGTCGCTGTTAGTGACAGGGACAAACTTAAGACTGCTTTTCGCGTGGACAGCTATACATACTAATTCTGCTGCAGAGTTAACTCAACTGGCAGGTTTGTCATCCTAACACTTGATGACTGAAGTACAAAACTGGTGTACAAAGAGGTTTTTTCAACTAATTATCAGTTATGAATAATACTCGCGAGCAAAGCCGTGGGGGACTGCTAGTATATACTAGTATATTAGTATATTAGTATATAGCATTATATATATATATGTTGACGCCAGCCAAGGGCCAGCAGGGGCAGTAAGCCCATTATGTCACCATAAATCCACGAGAATGAGCATATGCATGATCACAGACTCATGAAATATTTTATTAATTTAGCGTTCTAGTGTTTTGCATGTATTCTTTTCTACAGGGTCATTGATTGTGTATGTCTAGTGTTCTGTTTTCAAAGTGGTCACGACGGACATTCAAACCGCTGCCCGGAAATGTTCCGAGGTTAGGCGAATTCATTTTGAACATAAGGTATTTTAAGGGATCCAATGCCCGAGTCAACATGTAACCTGTTTTTGCAATGTATAATTCATTTTGTGCCGTTTTTCTACATTTAACGTAATAATTCATTTAAAATACAACAGTCATGTGTGTGGCACCGGAAGTGAACGCCCCGGCGATAGGTCATGAGCCATCAGCGGCCATATTTCTCCTGGCAGTTCGTCGCAGGCTTCTGGCGAGGTAAGACGCTGTCCGTGTACGCTACATCGTTGTTTCACTGAAGTAGGTTACCATACGTAGTTATTTAATACACCGGATCATAATTTTTCGTACACGTTTTCACCAAGTATTTCCCCGGCAAGTACCATTCCGCTTCATTTAATCATTATTACTGTAAATGGTACTTTAATTTATAACCGCGTGTGCGCTTTGTTCATGCCACGTGGCTAGGGACTTTATAATCAGCAGTCATCCGCACGTCGATGAAGATTATTCAGTGTTTTTAATTGTCAATTTTAGAACATATTTGTATTTATTCGGTGTTTTTAATTGTCAGTCGTGTAAGTGCATATTTGTATTATTCAGTAACGTAATTATGTATCATTTTCATGCATCAGTTAATATTTTACGGTTGGTTTTGTGAAACCACTTGCTCATCACCAACGACGCCATTACAATCATTGTAGAGTGAACCAAGGGACATTGTGCATTCATACATCTACATCATTTTGCATACAGTTCACGTAAGTAGCATTTAATTTCTTGCATGCAGCCACATTCAGCAGCGAGTGCCACTATCGTCGTCATTGTGCCAACCATCACCATACAATTGCGCACCTCGGGGATAGGTTCGACCAAACGATTGCATAGTTGGGAACAGCAACATACATCCATCATCCACGCCCGCTTCCCGAGCAAAGCCGTGGTCCATCACAGCGGCCATCGGTTCTCTGCTCTATAGGGAGCTGCATTTTCAGATGCCGTGGGAGCACCCCGCACAACCCCGCATTCAACTCATACAGAATATATAGGCGCGAGCACAGTTTCCTTCCACCACCACACATTGGACTGACGTAGCATAAAAACAGTTCAGGCACGCTGTATTCAGTACGTAATAAATAATTGTGCAAATGGATAATATTGTTTTCATGCTATTCGCACCTTTCATATAATTGTGTTCACGGCAGATAAGTAAAACCATAATCATCACCACACCTGTAAC
Source organism: Medauroidea extradentata (assembly GCA_003012365.1). NCBI lineage: Eukaryota > Metazoa > Arthropoda > Insecta > Phasmatodea > Phasmatidae > Medauroidea > Medauroidea extradentata. The sequence continues at coordinate 28,554 of PNEQ01033381.1, forward strand.
GAGACAATAACCAGGCACGTGACCAGAACACCCATCCGCTGGGATAACAGAGTCTCGAAGTGTGATACTGGGGAGTATCGCTGGCGCCCACCCTCATAATCATCAATTCAATCTATAAAACAGTCACGTCTCGTACCAACGGAGTTTGACGGTATTGTTCAATAATTTTTTTTTCTATATATATATATATATATATATATATATATATATATATATATATATATATAGACACACACACACAAAAAAAATTTATTGAACAATACCGTCAAACTCCAACTGTTGAGTTGATTCCATATGAAAAAAAAAAAAAACAAGCAGAAATTATGTTTGCATTTTTCGCCTAAACTTAATACTAAATGAGTGATGAGTATCTGAATATAAAATTTTATAATCGTATTTCCCCAAAATATCGGAATCGAAATGACATAAAGAAACAATATTTTCAGCATTGCTAAATGCCGTTGGGACCTTCAAACCAGCAGCAAAAATACAACTTGATACCTTCAACCTTTATGAAAAAGGTAGGGGTGATTACCCTGTAATTGCATACACTGTCAGGATTTTCGAACATTTTAAGATGATTTGTTGAGAAATGAGACCTGCGTAACATAAAAATGTCCTCTTGTTTCAACTATCTAGGACATGCGGTTATGCTCAAAACACATCAGAATATTCGAGCAGACATACAAAGCCTAGAGCATAGGCAATGCTGCAAACATCCACGTGACGTGTTCAGCGTACAGACAACGATAGACATTCACTGTAAACAACAAGCACTACACTGATAATTCGCAGGTCAGATTGTTGCTAGCATTCTGCGTACATATCGTAGTAGTTGTGAACGAAAATGGTAGGTCCCAGGCAGCTTAAACCTTTGTAAATGGCATTGTGTTCACCATGCTGATAATAAACTAAACACGAATAACTGTGTGAGGTATACCTAAGAAAAGAAAAATAATAGTACAGTTTCGGATCCATTGTTTCTCTATAGCATGCCATCTTCCAAAAGACAGTATTTTAAAAGTAATTTATTTGCATAAACGTTTAGGATCCCCACACGATGCAGCAGTAAATCGGGAATGTTACACTTTTGAAAATGTAGGTCATGATATGCATGTGTTTGCCAAAACGCTTAAAGATTTAGCATGAATGAGTAACTGACAAAGAGCGTCGAGCCGTGCAGACTACTTGCAATACACATACAGAAGTAATAGTGCGGGTTGCTATCGTGGGTGCGATTCATTTAAAAAACAAAGTATTACGTGATAGCGTTGCATACCACTGTACTGTACACAAGTATTGAAATTAAACAGGTAAAGACATTAACAGCCACAAAAAACAACAAACGTAAAAGCATTTTTATGACTTTAGAAGAGCAACAATCATAAAGTATTTCTTGTAGAAATACTTACAGAATGAATGAAGAGATTCGGACGGCTCGTGACATATTTTAGTTTTTGAGAGTCAAATAGGGGTGACATGGAGTTGCACTAGGAATGGAGGATACGGAGACTGAGAGATCCACAATAAATGCCACCGGCCAACGTCGTCGTACCGGCACGATTCCCACACGTGAAAATTGGTGTGATACCCGGCGGTAATCAAATCCGTATTGCCTTGTAGGGAGACAAGCATCGTGACAATTAGACCGCCGTGGCGGTGATAGCTGCCATACTTTAGAGAAACAACATTGCTACCGACACTGTACTATTAATTTTCTTTTTAATTATTACCTCATGAAGTTATTCGTGTTTAGTTTATTATCAACATAACGAACAAAATACCATTTACATATGTTTCAGCTGCATGGGACCTACTATTTTCGTTCACAACTGCTACGATATCGACACAGAATACTTGAAACATACTGATTTGCGACGTAAACAATATTATACTTGCTGTTTACACTGAATGTCCATCATCGTCTATACGCAGAACACATTACGTGGCTGTTCGTAGGAATGCCTATGTTCTAGGCTCTGAATGTCTGCGAATATATTCAGGTGCATTTTTTTAGCACAAACGGTAGGTCCTTGAGAGTTGCAACAAGAAGACATTTTTTGTTATACAGGTTCCATTCTCAATATACCATCTTCAAATGTTCGAAAATCCTGACGGAAAAATAGTTGTATGCAATTAGACAGTAGCCACGCTTATTATTTTCATAAAGGTTGAAGATATCAAGTTGTATTTGCTATTGGATTGAAGGTCCCAGCAGCATTAAACAATGCTGACAATACTGTTTTATGTAATTTAGTTTACGATATTTTGGGGAAATACGATTATAAATTTTGATATTCAGAGTGTACCGTGTTGGTACACTGGTAGCTAAGGTTTAGTTAAGATTTAAAAATATGTTGTAGTTATTATGATATTATAGTGCAACTTAGTGTAAAATGACATTCACCCTTTTGTAACTTACAAAATTATTTTTTTTGTGTTACTATATTTGTAAGATGTGAGTTTTAAAATTCAACAATATTAATTGAGAGGATATATTTGAATTCTATTGAAATTTATATTTATAAGCAATGTATAACGTTTTAATGTCTTTAGTCAAAATTTTGTTTCGATCCAAACAAGACTTGTTTTAAGTTCACTGCTATGTGAGTGCTGCTCTATGTAACCAGTTATCTGGAGTAGCAGACGCGAATTTCCTCCCTTTTGTTATTTTGCTCGCCATGACGTAATGTCGGTCTTGTAGTGCTTCCGTAGCGCTTTCTTTGCCTGATGTAAATTGTGTATGTCACCGCCTTGTGGTAAGTCCCTAAATTGTAGTTACGTTTATACCCGTCCCTTGCTACTTATCTATTAAAAGGCGACCTAATTATTTTTAATTTTTGTTCAGCGGTTCCCGATCCCGACTTGGCGCTGATCGGCCACGTGTCCTTAGCGATGTTTCGCTAACCCAAAGGGAATGTTTGGTTAGCTGCCTGTGGTCGCCTTTCCAGCCCGATGCGCGCAGTTCAGTGAGTCGCCAAATGTTTGCTCAGGAAAGTCCTTATGTTTTACTTTTCTCATTTTATGTAAGAATACTGCAACATCGTATCGATGTCCCGTCTGATCCGACGTTTGTCTTTTCTCCCAAAGTTTGTTTGAAAAACTAAATTGCGTCGATTCTTCGGATAAGTTTTTTTTGGTATGTGTGAACTATTTATTTGTTTTGTAATATCACCCAGAAGGAACTTTGCAACTATGCCACCGTTTAAATTGATAGGTAACCTAAAAGATGATCTGGGCCAAACCTCAAAATTGTTTTTTTTTGTTTATTTAATTTTAATAGATTATATTTTCAAATCGTGTAACCTTACTCAAAAGGGTTAATTATTCCTAGTTGTTTGTGAACCGCACTTGTAAAAAAAAAAAAAAAAAAGGAAATGAGAACCAATACTCAGATTTATATCTTAGTTGGAACTTATTTATTGAAAAAAAATTCAGAGTACGCAACTGAATATGTTATTGCTCTTTTTTTTTTTTTTAAATATTTTTATTGTAAATCCTAACAGTGAGTACATGTGACACATTTTGTTTACACTTTCACATTGGCACCATAACTTCCAAAAGGTCTTCGGTAGTGACGATTCCCTTAACTTAACTTTTGTCAAATAAAACCCCTAAAACTACTAATCGTCACAAGAGACTCAGTACTCCCGTAACAACATTAAGTTTAGGCGAAAGATGCAATTATAATTTCTGCTCGTTTTTTCATCATATATCCCCTGCTGCCGGAGTTTGTCGGTGTTGTTCAATAGCACCATATGTGTGTGTGTGTGTGTGTGTGTGTGTATATATATATATATATATATATATATATATATATATATATATATATATATATATATATAGAGAGAGAGAGAGAGAGAGAGAGAGAGAGAGAGAAAGAGAGAGATAGATAGATAGAGAGAGAGAGAGAGACTCCAGGAAAACAAAGATACATTCCTCTATAAGAATTGCTTTCCAAAATGTAAACAAATTATATGTATTTCTTTCAGCAATATTATACTTTTTGTATTGGAGGCATGTGAAATATTTTCGTCACATCGAGCTTTCTTCTACAGTTGGCAGGTGGAACGTAATTTTTACTAGTTTGGACACGTATTATTTGAAGTAACCATCTGAAAATTTACAGAAATTTAATTTGTTATCTAAAATTACTATTTATTATGCAACCTTGGATTATATGACTTAGATTTTTTGAAGTGAACAATTTCAATTGGAAACATTTTTAGCGATCTTGACTGTAAAACACTGAATCTGCTTTACGTATAAAAACAACTATGGAAGTTAAATAAGAATATTTTGTATGTTTAATATACTTTGTAAGTCAAAACGATTTAATGATTGTATTAAAATATACTCACTTATAAAACCACATTTCGTAAGTAAAGTGGTATAGTTACCTTGAAATTTATCTGGTGTTCTATATTCGTACTGCACAACGCCTTCCTGCCAATATATTATTCAGTATGTTCATTCACACTAATCATCAATACATTAAAATTTGCTTATCTAGTTTTGTGCACAATTTAAGTAATATGTTAATACGTTGTTGTTTGATTTTATGCAAGTAGTCACATAAGTAAATACGGAGTGGGCAATGAGTAGAGATGGGCAAATTTCGCGGATTCAATGACCTGCACGTTAGAATCCATTCTCCTATGCATATTCGAGCCCCGGCAATTTGTCCGCTAGCTGCTACTTAGTGGAGCAACTGAGAATGGACGAATAGACGGGACTTGAGTATGCATAGGAGAATGGATTCTAACGTGCAGGTCATTGAATCCGCGAAATTTGCCCATCTCTAGCAATGAGTCAAGGGGCAGGTATTTCACACCTCTAGGCGTAGACTTTCAACCGTGGAGCAAATAGGCATAGACCTACATCGATCCTTTAGGGATGACACGAAACAAGGCCCTATAATTAGAGGTACGTAAATTTCGCAGATACATTCCAGGTCAGGTTGAACGCCAATTATGTATACTTCATTGTCATGTCTGTGACTTGCTGGCGGCTGTTACGAAACGCGTTTGACTACTGCAAGGAAATAATGCGAAGTGCTATCGCTTGCTGCCTGCTTGTACGGTTATAGGCCTATAGATAATCGATTGTGGCCAGTGGGTGTATAGGACTGACAAGTCTAGGCTGCTGCCAGATGAATCCGCGAAATTGACGTACCTCTACCTATAATGTAGAAGCAACGGAATGCAAGGGCGGGAAAAAGAGGATATTCCGAGAAAACCTGCTAGCCAGCGCTTCAAACGCTATTCAAGATGGCGTCAGCTACTGCGTCAGTGCTTCTAACGCTATTCAAGATGGCGTCAGCTACTGCGTCAGTGCTTCTAACGCGGAATGATGCGTTAGCGACGCCAACGCTCTGACTCTGAGCCAGTCTAAACGGGCTTTCGTAAGCAGATGAAACGTGCCCGCAACACATCATGCCTTAATGAAATTCGTATTAAAAATGAGCAGCGAAACGTCAAAATCCAGCGTCTCGGACCCTTTCGTGTAGCCAAAAACAACATGCGTCAACGCGTTTCTAGCACTCGTGTAGAATCACCTTAGCAAGATCCTCCTTTTTGTTTCTACATTTTAGGGACACGAGTGTTTCACGTGATTGCCTAGTTGAAGCTTAGACTTCTCAGTCCTGTAAACGGACTGGCCAAAGTCGAGAAACCATTTGTAGAGACCTGAGAAATTAGCGTTTTCTTTCAGGCACAAGCTAGAACTCCAGCAACTGTTATAAGTTCAAGCTACTTTCACTATTGGTTGTTGACATTTGACACCATCTTGAAGTCGATGAACCAATAATAACAATGTAACTATATGCAGGCGCATTTCACAGTGTCAGCGAGCTGCTAATAAACAAGTGTTGTCTGCTTGAGTTCACAGAGATTCTTGGAGGTTAGTCTACATGTCAGTGAACACGCGAATATTCCCGGTCCCTAACCATTGGCTTCTAACAGGGCAAGCGGGTAGTGCACGTCATCCTCACGAATATTACTGGTTTGCAGTCCCCAAAGGTTTATCAAAACATCTGTCGTCTAATCACAGAAGTGAGAGTGGATTATAATGTTCTTGTCGTTTAAGGGCGTTCACGTGGCAAAAATTCATAATTTTATATTTGCACGGCATAGTGATCGTTTTATAGACGTTACTTGTGACTACATATTCTACTTGTAAAATTAGTTTTCCCATAGTGACATGATAAAGTCATCAAAATTGTAAGTTACGAGAACATAGTAATAACAAAAACCAAGTGTCTTATCGAATGAAATAATTTACCCTGAAATAAGATATCATAGGCAATATGCTAAAATATTTATAAACACACAACGAGATTCCTTTGTATTAAAAAAAATCTGAAAATGATGACAATATAATTTATCTACGACAATTTTTTTTACCCCTAAACGACTGTTGTATGTTTTTAAGTATTTTAGCATATTACACATGATTAGAGACGTGCAAAATTCGCGTTATTTTCTGACAGCTGACTAGACTCCAAGTGACTATAGGCTTGTTCACGTCTCCCGCTGGCCGATATTGTCGTGACTTGCCGCGGAGAATGCTTACACGGTAGAGAGGCCAATCTCTGTAAAGACGTAACACACGTCAATGACAACACATATACGTTCGTGGCTAATTGAATCACAGGTTATCCTGTGATATGTATAGGAAACTGAAGTTTAGTTTGCTACCAAATGATAACGCGAAATTTGCATGTCTCTGCACATGATATCTCATTTCAGTGTAAATTATTTCATTCTAGTAAGACACTGTTTTTTGTTGTCACTATGTTCCCGTAACTTGCGAATTTTGTCTTTGGCACGCTGCTATGGAAAATACTGTGAGAGAAAAAAAAATGTTTTACAAGTGAAAAATGTCACAAATTACGTCTATAAAACGAACACTATGTCGTGCAAATATAAAATTATGCATGTTTGCCACGTGAACAACCTTTACCCAATTTAGAATCGACAAGCGTCTAGGAAATTGCCACGCACCACGCTAACATGTGGCATGTTATCATCGCACGTTATACGGCTTGTTATCAGCAGGCACTGTACTACTGCAAAATATTGTCGTAATTGAACTGAGAACGACGAACACTGTCACGCATCGAGGACAGAGTGTGGATTGAAGGTCATGGGGACTTGGAGGACGCAGATATAGAGACTTTTCACAGCAATGTTAACTTAATTCGTTTAATATTTTTATTTAATTAAGTACTTACAAATTGTATGATTTCTACTTGTATTTCATCAACACTTATAACTAGAGACATGCAAAATTCGCGTTATTATTTGGTAGCAGACTAAACTCTACTTACCTATACATAATAGAGCATGATCTGCGATTCAGTTGGCCACGAACTTTTATGTGTTTTCATTTACGTGTGTGACGTCTTTACAGAGATTGGCCTCTCTACCGTGTAAGCATTCTCCGCGGCAAGTCACGACAATATCGGCCAGCGGGAGACGTCGAACGAGCCTACAGTCACTTGGAGTCTAGTCAGATGTTAGAAAATAACGCGAATTTTGCATGTCTCTACTTACAACGAATTTGTTTACCGAAAGTGTGGTATGATTGTAATGTCCTATGTGTATGACTTAAGACCTGAAAAATTCGCGTTTTCTTTTAGGCACAAGCTAGAATTCCGGCAATTGTACGTTTGTGTTACTTTCGCAATTGGACCTTAACTTATCTGACACTTTCTGAAAGACGCTGAGACAATAACAAGCATACAACTAAACGCACGCTCATTTCACCGTGGAAGCGAGCAGCTAATGAACAGTTGCGGTATGCTTCATATCACACATATACTTGGAGGCTAGCCTACAGGTCAATCAACCCGCGAATTTTTCCGGTCCCTGTGTATGACACATTAATAGAGAAGGTGATTTATCGCGAGAATGTTTTCTTCCAGCGTATTCTGCAAATCAGTGTAGCGTCCTGCGTCATGTATTGTTGGCCGACGGTTATGTGCCACGGTGTAGCTGTTTACAGACGAATCACAGACGTTCAGTAGTAGTGCACTGGAGTTATCATTGGCCCAGTCAAATAGTGACTCGCCAGTGAAGAAATAAAAGCCTCAGTCTGAATACGTCACATTGAAACCTAGCAAACAGTCAACTTTTCCCGCGATAAATCACCTTCTCTACACATTAAATAAATTGAAGAATTAAACCTGTTGTGTTTCACTACACAATCTTTCAACACACACGAACGACAGTTTCTTGACGGCTCCTAAATGTCGGCGTAATAAAAAAGGTGAACTCACGCACCTAGAATGCCTTCCCAAGAGTTGTTGGAATGTGCTCGGCCAGCCTATTGAAGGCTGCATGAATGCTCTCAACTTCCCCGCCTCCACCCTACGATATCCCGGTACGTTGCACACAAAGAGCGTGGGTGGTGCCTGGAACCTGCCCTGTACCCGCCCACAACAGGAATGATAATACTTTCTTCCCCTGCTCCTACCGTCACGTAGTTCCTTGCTGTCAGTCGCCATTTCTTCGCGAGGATGGGGACCCGCCTTCCCTCTCGCAAGTTATTCTGTCGCACAGATATGCTCCCTCGGTCTTGGTCTTTATTAGTCTCCTCGGTAAAGTAAGGATGAGGACTTTGTAAGTCACTGTAATTGAAGGGCAATTTCCTGTCAAAGTTGTTTATTTTCCTCTCAGTGTGGAGTGTATTCGTACAAAGGCATCACTCATTTGACTGTTCCAATCAGAAACAACACCACGAGTCTGTGATTTGTGAGAAGAACACCAATACGATAAAATATTTTTTCACTGAAAGAAGTGTATTGCAGTAGATACCATATTTCTGTTAAGACAAGGACAACAGTCTAGTTCGGTTGTGTGTAATATCCGGGTTAATCCTACAGCAGCCTGCTCTGTAGAAGTATCACAAGAGCATATTTATTTTACAGAACATAACAGAATGGATGGTTTTAGGAACAATCCTGATAGTACGTAGATCCAAACTGGGCTGTTGTCTCTAATTAAGCAGAAGTATACTACTTGCAACAATACTTTACTTACCGTGTGTATATAAACTTTTTTACTGTTTGTAATTATTATAAAGAAAACTGTGTTAGTATTAATTCTTCTCAAACTTTACTGTCGGCTCCTGTAGTATAATTATCACATTAGTGATTAGCTCGTGTTGGCAGTGTCTTGAATCGTTCTCACTGTACAGTGGAAAAAGGGATGAATCCAGAGTGAGGAAGAGGTCTCTGGACCCATGACCAAAAATTAATGTATAAACAAATTTACATGGATTCTGACGGTTTTAAAATAAAATTTGTTTATAGAATGATTATAAATATAAAAAATACCCGTTTTCTTTCAATAGCTCGCAATTTCGTAAAATTGTGACAATAATATGCCACCTTCCGAGCGAAAAAGATTTATTAATTTCAGACCACTCAGGTCCGCCCCTGACCGTAATCAACGCATGTGTTACCAATTACCGTAGTACCGGTTGCAGCACGGCCTAAGAAGATAATGTAATGTAAGTGAGCTTGACGTTTCGTCAACAGCTAGGTTATTTCAGACGGTGACAATACAACATGGTACAACGACAGGAGCTGGGGGAGGAGTCGACCAGGACCTTTGTTAATTGTGAAGGACCAATCCCATCATTCGCCTGGAGTAGGACCCGGAAAATTACGCGGATTCAATGACCTCCTTGATAGAATAAACTATCCTATGCATACTCAAGCCCCGACCATTTGTCCACTAGCTGCTACTCTGTGAAACAGCGGACAATGAATGAATGAATAGACTAGGCTTGAATATGTGTAGGACAATGGATTCTAGCACGCGGGTCATTGAATTCGCGAAATTTTCCGACCCCTAGCCTGGAGTGATTTCGACAAACCATGGAAAATCAAGTTCAGGATGGCTGAAACCGGGGATCGAACTCAGGTATTCCCGAGTGTGAGTCCAACCTGCTACCGTTCCGCCGTCTTGGAGTGTACCGGGCTGCAGACGGCTAACAGGCATGATTATGGACTCCTGATTTTCGCGAAAATAATTTTGCCGCACTTTGTTTTAGTAACTTACATGCACATCTTCAGTTCTCCTTAATGGTTATTGGCAGCGTGTCTTTGTGAAGTGATGCCTCTCATTCGACTTTGTCAATGACAATAACGTTACTACAACTTCACAAGTCTGTGATTTGCCAGTAAAACCCCAAGACATGTCAAAGCTAAGACGTCCAATCACTGATTATGAATCAGAGATACAGATGTGTACTTCAGTCACTGAAACAAAGTGGGGCTAAATTTTTCGCGAAAATTAAGGGTCCCTAGGCATGATGGATTTGCAGAGTCGTTTGTTCCGGAGGCGTGCGACGTGTGGTGGAATGCAAGTGGCTATTTAATTTCGATGTGGCGTGCAGGGCGACCGTTGCGGCGAGGAGAAGTGTTTATGTGACAGGACGAGTGGTGAAGCGACGTAGAGGGTATACCGAAGAGCTTAGCGAGGCCTCCGTGGCCGCGGGTTTGGCACCCAAGTGTGCGGCGCCGCCTCGTTTCAATTCGCCGCCCGTCGTTTGGAATGGTCGCGCGTGATGTGGTTTGAAGACGATAAACGTCCTATTGCCCCCTTCACTCTTCTACACTTCATCGAGTGCTGTTTAGCTTGGGCATGGCGACGCACTTCAACCAACCGTCCCACTAGAACTACTATGCTGTGTCTCGATATATGTCACCTACAACTAAGACAGTATTACACGATACTATGCAGCGCTAAAGATCTCGTTGTTGAGCGCCTACCAAAATCACTAACACTCATGGTACTTATTTTATTTACTTATATATTTATTTTCGCGTTTTACGTCACCTCAAACATCTTGGCCGTGCTGATATTCACGAGGGATTTCGTTATCCGTGAGAAGAAGAGAGGTGTACACGCCCCTTTAATAATTGATTTACTTTTGCGGTCGTTTCGCAATGTAGTTTCACATTTAGGAAATATGAATCGATAGTTACAATTTTGTTTTATGTCTACGTGATTCATTATCATTAATTCTAGAAGTAAATTATTAGTTTGCAAAAAGTCGATTTCGTACAAACAGTCATGTCTTACTCCCTCTCCACGTTTATCATAGCTTACGACACCTACGGCCAAGGCCTATTTCTTACGGAATCATTACACCGTTCTGAGACAAATTATTTGTCTTAGAGATATATGTTGTATATTTTATGTGTATTTGTCTCATAAATGTATTATTGTAAGTTTTGTAAATTACCGTTGGGAGGCGTTGTTAAGTGTGGTCGGGAGTAGGTGCGCGCGCATCTGGTGTGGTCAGAGAGACAGAGTCACAGAATATTTAGGAATACAGAAGTGAAATAGCCGGTAGAACAGCGAACTCAGTCCCACACGCCAGCAAAATGGCTTCCCTGGCCAGCAACATGGCGGATACGCCTACCGCCAATCAGCGTAAGGTGGCTGCCGTGTTAGCCGGCATCCAGGCCAATAGGAAACCTACAGTAACATGCAAGAGCCAAACAGACACGGGGCTGGTATCAACAACCTCGGGCAGCCAATAAACAGCCAAGTTCGCCCGTATCAAACGAGCCGGCACGTCATTTCACGTCTGTAATACT